>JAUCMT010008218.1:0-23646 GCA_032357475.1 Enteromius thamalakanensis | reverse complement strand
ATAGATAGATAGATAGATAGATAGATAGATAGATAGATAGATAGATAGATAGATAGATAGATAGATAGATAGATATCTGGATAATTTATAAACATACAAGATAACTTACAAGATAATTTATAAACTTACAATACACTGATGTTTGATCAAGTCGATGAAAATGTAATTTGTTATCGTTTTGCTTCGTCTCAGGAAGACCTCGGACTCTGTATGGTTTTTAACAAAAAAACCGGTCGAAGATCGGTTTATTTAAAATAATAATAATACAATCCCACAGAGATGTTGATAGAGGATACTCCCAAAGCTGTTGCAGTTGGTTCGTCCTGGTTGTCCATATTTCTACATTTCACACTGAGATCCAGAAAAACCATATTTAGGCAGAAAGAAGGTTAAGCCACACATGTGTCAAGTCACAAGTCACACAGATAATTTCCCCAAGTATATTCCAGGAATCATAAACTCTTTATTCTCAGCGCCCTCGATCAATAAATATTACAGACTCTCCATTTGAGTAGATATGACGCTACTCTCACGGGCTCTTGGCTTCAAGCAGTTCAAGCACACTCCAGCTGAGAGTAGATGTCCGGTTCTGCGCTCGTGCTGCTGTGATGAGGAGTCTCCGGCACCGCAGGAAGGAGTTATCATCCTCACCTCGCGCTAAACTCCGCCTGTGATGCGCGAGCACTTATATTGGGCTTCTGTATCAATAACAAACCTTTATAGCCTACGTAACCGTGTAGACTTTACAATTGCAAATATTTCATTTCCCATTCATTTATAATGTAAAAAATAGTATTTGCGCGTTTTTCAAAGAAGTTACCACAAATTGGTAACGCTAATAGGTTTAACAATGAATTGTGGCGGCAACAAATAAGCAAACAAACAAACACGTAGTTTACAAATATTGGAATAGCCTACATAAAAACGTACCATCTAAACGTCTCTTATTGTAACTGTTTATTAAGAGGGGGAAAGTGCAGATGGTCTCTAAATTAAGTTGTGTATTACAGTAGCATAGACTAGACTATCCTATACTATACTATTCTAATAGTAGAATAGAATAGAATAGAATAGAATAGAATAGAATAGAATAGAATAGAATAGAATAGAATAGAATAACAATTTAGAAAATGCTAACTGTCATGATACTTTCATGCATTCATTCTTTATTAATTCCAGGTTGATCATATGATGGATTGCAATACAGTTATTGAAACCGCTCCAGGTGGTGGTTGGAGACAGATTTCAGATACCTAATGTGAATAGATCTTTGTTGTTCAAGCTGTTTATGTTAAATTAACTCCTGACATTTTTAAATCCATAAATTAACAAATGTGTAAGAGCATTCAGTACAATCACTGCTCCTAAAGACCTACAGTTCTGCAGAGTTCTGATCAAACACACATGAATCAGATCATTAAGGATGATTGAAAAATATAACCCGGTGTGTTGTGGCAGGAGCTAAACAGGAAAAAGCCTCGTTGCTTAGGCTTAGCTGCATGTAATTATGCATAATTGATCGTTACTTATAATAACAACCCTCTAACCTGTACCCTAACCCTAAAAAATTATGCATAATTACATCCAGCTAAGGCAACCACTAATCCTAACCATTTAAGTGCACATAGTTAATTGATATTAATATTAAATGTTTAATGACACTGTAACAAAGACCAAATCAATTTCAACATTTTTTTGTAAATATCATAAATTACACCCTTAAACCTAACCATGCCACCAAGCCTGAGAAATCTACATGAAACTCAATTGTAAGCCAACTGACAGTAAGATCTGGCTAATATTTCAATTAATTATTTATTGGAATATAAAAAAAATGTTAGTCATTATAATTTAAATACCTGTTCAATCACAGCAGTTAAGCAACTACTGTTTTTCTCAGAACGGAGTTTTTGCTTCAGGGAATGACGCACAGAAAGCAGAAAGCATCCATGAGTTAATGTTTTTACATATTACTTGAAATGACAGTCAAAACAAACAGTACACTACAGGCCCTACTGAAGTAAGGAGGGAAGGTTTTCCCCCCGTTTTATAGCATTCTTGCAATTTCCCTGCGGCAATAAGAGCCAGAACACAGACGTTTAAAACAGGACTAACTGTCAGCACAAACACTTCCCCAACCTTCAGAACAAGGAATGTTTAAAAGACAAAACAGAACCTTTCCTCCTCTGCTTGTATTTCTTCATGTTGCTTATAATTGTTTAAAAGGAAGAGGACAGAGACTAACAGGTAAAAACAGTTCTGCTATAGATATCTACACATCAAAATCAGGAGTGTTTATTAAATCTATAAGGCCTTACACTGCTACAGTTAGTGATAAACTACGTCCACTTTCAGGCTTGCTCTTGTCTGGATGATCACCAGATTTTGCCAGTTGTTTAGAGCGGGGGGTGCATTTCCCAAAAGCATTGTAAAAGTAGATCATGGAAACCACTGCCACCTGCGGTCATTACAAACAGGCTTGCAATGCTTCTGGGAAAGACAGTATAGTATGTTAAATTTAGCTGTTTCATTTGAAGAATATTTGACAAATAGCATCTATGTACATGGTTATGGCTCTAACATTGTTAAATTCTATTAGTTTGCTTATAGCTACTTCAGATTAGCAATAAAATTATGAGCACTTGTTTAATCATACATACTAGTGAGTTCTTTTTAGATATTTAGATTTTCATTTAACCATCATCACTTGTACTTGATCTTATTTGCTTTTAATTAATTTAATTAATTTTGAGTTTTTAAAATATTTATTAATTAATGCATGTATGTACAAATACGTCTGTATTTATGTTGAAGTGGTTCTGTGCATCTGTTTAAAGAACATAGATTCAAAGAGTGTTTTAAAGCACAGAGAAATACTGTTGTTTGTATGAAATGGACTAAAGAGCACAGATCAGCCTCTTGGCCGTGAGCAGAAAGGCAATCTCAGTAGTAAATGAGAGTGTGGTTAAAGACAATATAAAGGCATCTTTCGAGCACAGACAGTCATTGGTCTGTAATCCTGAGAAGTCTCTAGATGTCTTAGACATGTTCTTTAGACAGGAACATGCCGAGACCTAGACACACCTGGCACACACCTCTTGTAAATCTTAGTCTGTATAGTACCTTTTGTCCTCTACACTGCGATGTTTTAAAAGCTACATTATTATTATCATTATTATATTTTTGTTCTCACTAGTGTTTATGTTTGTCTAAGTCGCCCGTTTTTTAAAAAGGCTGAAAAGGATTTTCTTAGCTGAATGTGGGAGACTTCTAAACAAAAATTCTGGTACAGTCTACAGCCTACGGTAATTGTGATCGCAAAAACATGAGCCTTTAATTACCACACAATAAATAACTCAACTAAAACTGCTGATGGTGATATTAAAAAAATAACACATTAGAGAATCATAAATCATATGATCATCTCTGTGTCTGCCACACATTAGAAAATATATTAGTAAATTTGTTTCCTCTGTCAAGTAAAGAAATTACAATTCAGTCAGCATTTATTCTGTGTCTAAGACTGCCTATGTCTCGGTGACCTGATCATCAAACATGACGAGGTCCATAACTCATTCATCACAGCCTGATCTCAAGTGTACAGTACACACCCTTGAACATTAGGAAAAGAAATAGTAAAACAAACCTGTAAAATCATTCATAACAAAATCTGAATATTTACACTTGTTCTGCCCTGAGATCTCAAGGTGTTAATGATAGGTTAAGGTGCAGTCTTTAACACCTGTAACACAAGACCTTTCCCTTACAGAGCTCCAGTTTAGATCAGTCTGAACCTGTATCTTTTATCTTTTTCCCAGAATTCTTTTCTGCAAATTCTCACTTCCCCCAAACTCCACTTCAGTAAATACAACAGTAAACAGGAAGTCCTTTGGGCAGTGCACATCTAATTACAAAAACAATACATTCTCTCTTAATAAAATCTTCAACAATATATTAAATCAAAAATAATCAGAAAGGCATTTAAAAAAATGTATGATGCCCTGATATTTTATAGTGCAGCTCTCAAATAACTTCTTATAACTAGGTTTATGTATCGCTTTACTGGCCATTTAGATTTTTTGTGCAAACGTATAGCTGACTATTTCAGGACAGTCCAGTATTTTGTGTTTAACCATTTTGGATGCTTTTTGAAGTGTGTTTATGGTGATTGTTCTTCTGGAAGACTGTTAGACCTGATCCAGTAATCCAGCTGTCTGACACAGGGTACAGTAAATTTGATTGCTACAACAATGCTTTTTTCAGTAAAAGCATAATTTTTCTCAAAAAAACATCAAGCTTATGTCTTTTCCTCAACAGCGCGGTCTTTTTACCATAAAACTTTTCACTGAGTTGCAGAAGGATGGAGTTAAAATCTTGATACCTTGTGTCTGAAGGTCGGCTGTGTGGGACTTGAATGAGGAACTGTTTCTTCTAGCCAAACAATCTTTCACTACTGCAGCCATGTTCTGTGAGGTTGTCTGGAGAGCCACAGACCTTAAATGTCTTGTAAACATTGTGCACAGTGGAAAAAGGGACATCATGGGAAATGTGGAAGCCCCGATCATTAAAATTACAAAATAAAGCAGTGCGATAATTTGAGACACATTTTTACTCTATGCTATGTGCCATCTTTCTAAAGATGGTCTCATAGATTTGAAGACGCCATTTTTGCACTCTAGTGTAGACTGTGAAAAAGTCTAAGGTTACGTCTGTAAACCTTGTTCCCTGAGAAGGGAGTGAGACACTGTGTTTCTTAACCTATCATAAGCTAACCTTCTTACCTTTTTAACACAAAAGCTGTCGCATGCAACAGCAATGTAGACTGGATTAGTTTTGCATGTGTGTGTCAAACATGTCATCACGGGTCATCAATGGACTCAGCTTCTCATTTCTCTTTAAGGGCTGTTGTGAGATGATGACACCTTGGGCAAGTAAACATCCACTGTGCCACTCTGACTTGCCTGCCTTGGTGTTATGCTTGCTTAGACACACCTCAGGATGAGAGAACTTGTAATCCCGGCGTGGAGAGAGGTCCAGACTATAAAATCTAATAAATGTATGTGGGGAGGGCCAGCCTGCAGCATCACAGTCCAGCTGATAATTTTTTTTTCCTATTCATTGGGAATTCATTGGGAAATAATGTATATAAAAATATATAATAAAATAAAATGTATATAATATAATAAAATAAAATTTATATAATAAAATAATGTAGTCAATGCCGAGTCACAAAAGTTTTCAATTTGTTGTCTTTTGGGTGCTGAAATGATGTCAGCTAGATCATAACAAAGCTTTTGTATGTGCTACACATCATGTTCATTTTAAAATTAAATAAAATATATGGTCCCACTTTATATTACGTGTCCCTAATACCTGTGTACTTCCGTAGTAACTAGATGTGTATGTAGTATGTAACCACAATGTAAGTACACACCGGTACATAATATCTACAGCTGTAATATTTCTGGAACTACACACATGTTACAACCCTCAGGGTGGTGTGTGTAAGTACATATGTGTAACAAGGCATGGGTAACAACACTTTTATTCACTTCACTAAGTCATGTAACAGGAATTACATAGATGCATTTTGTAACAGCGGTATGTATAAGAGTAACTGGAACAGGGGGTGATCAGGTGTAGTTGGGTAGGTTTAGGGATATGTGAAGTGGGTGGAGTTGGTGCACCTCTGTAACACCAATACATGGTAACTCCTCAGGAACTGCCCCTTAATATAAAGTGTAACATTCTGGACACCAACCACAATTTACTGTCCGCTGCTGTGCAACATTAGAGTAATTACATGCTAAATCCATAGCAATTGTCTATTTAATATAAAGTGTAACACTTTATTTATCAAAAAGTTCACATTTGTACTTTCATTACCAAACAGTGACATTACCAATGTCCTGTTACTCATTTGTACTCACACACACCATTCTGAGGATTGTAACATGTGTGTAGTTACATATTACAGATACTATGTACCAGTGTGTACTTACACTGTGGTTACATACTACATACACATCTAGTTACATAAGTACACAGGTATTAGGGACACTTAATATAAAGTGGGACCCAATATATTATTTAACGAAGATACCAAGCAACACATGTTGCTGGTCACATACAGTATTACACATTTAAAAAATGTAATTGTTTCTGATGTTACATGGACTATTTTATCGATGTCCTTGCTTCTTAAATTGATCTTACGGGTTTGGAGTGACATGAACCCTCATGTAATTTCATGAAACCCATATCTGGTGTTTGTTTCCAAAAAAAAAAAAAAAACTTAATAAAGTTAAAATTGTTTCTACCTGGTGTCATTGCATTAATGTACTGTACCTTGGTGCACCTTAATCTATTAGCGAGACAAATACGTACAAAATACGTACCAACAAGTACATATCACTGCAGTTTCCAAAAGAAATGAACACTAGATGCAATAAAACTCTGACAACTGCTGGGATATTTGAAAAATTATGCTTTTGAATGTTAGCATCACACATATCCAGCTTCATATCTATATAACCATTTGTTCATTAGCTTACAAAGTACAGAGATGTACATGAGAGACAAGAAGCCTTTGTAACTACACCTCAACAAAACAGCTCAAATCTAAAGTTTCACAGTTGCATCAACAAATGCATTTTTATATCAGTTTTGCATTTGTTAACACTATCAGGTAGGTTTTTGGTTGGATTTGGTATAGGGCATATTTCCACATGATAGAGCATTAACTTTAGTGACAGTCCCCTGATATTGGATGTCTGAACCTCTGCAATATACATATATTAAAGTGTATAGTAAAAATAAAATATGCTACGGTTCACATTTTAGTGCCACTCAGTGGACATTTCTCTTTGAAACTGTGATGAAACGTGCAGTAAAGCACCTAGAAACATCCACAAAATGCACAAAAAGTTCAGAGAGGTACATATTTTTATGAGACCAGGTTGAATAATTTGTATATTCATGCATCAGTTGTCCAAACTGCTTGCCCTCTCTATGGGTTGATGTGCAAAAGTTGCATAGATTTGTACAGATTTGTTGTTTCCTTGTTTATAATTAATTTAGGGCAAATTAATAATAATTACAATCTTTTGCAGAAAATGCTCACTTTATTTGCATAGCATTGCATCACAACCATGTACACAGTCTGCATCAAAGACAGGCTGATTTACTGGAACCAGAACTGAAGCCAACTTGCCACCGCTGCAAGGCTTTACCTGTATCCTAGTCACTGTAAACATTCCAGGCTTTTTGTGTCCTTGTGAGTATAAACATGAATATTTCCGCCTGTCCTTGATTATTGGATTTGTGTGCTCGGTTTGTTTATGGATTACACTGATCTGGTTTGGATGTGAGATGAACAGCAACCTCATTGTTGTAATGCCCTGCAGTGCAGCTGTTATTAAAGAAGGGAAAAGCAGTTGAGCTGGAGTGGGCCAGCTGGAGGTGGTTTTGTGGCGGTGTCTCAGATGTTGGTAGTGTATGGCTAAGGTGTAAGTTTTCATCTACTGCCTTGGGAGGTGGAAAATTCCAGAACAGCATCAAAAGTAGCATTGCTATAAAAGTAATATGCACAAAACTGGGATGACCCCAGAAAAAGAAGTAGAAATATGTTCTGTAAACACTCTCATGCATTCACTAATGCCAGATTCATCGTCAATAAGTCGGTTCATTTAAACCTTGAATGACAAGTTGAATGTTGTTTGATTTCTGAACCAAGACTTGACAGAAGTGTAGTATACAGACATCATGCCTGGAACAGATTGACCATAACATACATAAGCATACAGCCAGGCAAACAAAACTGAAGCCTTACAATCACATAAAACAAGATTAACAGCTGTCAGGATACCTTTCCCCACAGATCCATGCAGAACAGAACAGATGACAGATTTAGTGCCTCTGCAGCCTGTAACTATCAGATATTTCTGTTCACTGATGTTTTTTTTTAAAGAGAGAGACATAATCTGTAAAAACATCTAAGCACGAAGAATAAACTCACAAGAACTTTAAGTTTTGTCCCAAAATGATGGAGACAAATTTATTTAAATAGACATGTGGTTTATTAATCAAGGTGACAGAAATGAGCTTTACACAGCACAACAAACCTGCATGGATTTCAAATGGGCCAGATGTGGGCCAGACCTCCAGTAATGACCTAGGAGGAGTTTTTTTTTTTACTTATCTCCTCTGACAGAACTTGTACACATTTTACTAGTTAGACCTTTCCCAAACAATAATTACTGACTACAGGTATGACTTCAAGTAAAACATTTTGAAATATGTGAGATTCTATTGAATCTAAATGTCACACAATGCCAAAGTATGACGCCAGCAAGGGTTACTGATCCCAGTTCAGCTGTCACAGTTCGTTCACAGTCACCTGACTATTGATTACACTCACCTGATTTCAATTGAACATGCTGCATATAAGCTGCCTTCACCAGAAAGATGGCGGCTGATCTTCAGGGAACTTGCACAAGTTTTTACAAGTTCAAACACCAATATCAAATCCTATGAGTCGCCCTCAACAGTATTCTTGTAAGCATGTTTCGTGTAATGTTTTTCTAATGCAATATTCCATGCATTTCGAAATCAGCTTTCTCAATTTCCTACAGAAAGAAGCAAGATAGCATTTAGGACTTTACTCACCGGATGAGCACTTAATTGGGCCGAAGCACTATGGATGGGTGAAAGTAATCACTTATCATCTCTGGAAAACTTTCAACGGCGCTTTTGTGAAGTCTTTGGTCATGACCCTTCACCAGTCTCAGTGCAGGAAGACTTATTGCAATTGAAAAATTAAATCAACCATTCATGAATATATCTTCAAGTTTCTAGTGGCTGGAATAACCCTGCACTGTGTTTCGCTGTGCGAGGATGTATCATTCTCATGACCGTTCTGGAGTTGAACCCATGCAAACTGACACTGACCGTCTTTCAACACGAGAAAGGAGACGGAGGCAAGAGGAGAAATGTTGCTTTTACTGTGGAGCGTCTACACATTTCCAACGAAGCTGTCCCATTCATCCTCCAACTAGACTGGTGAGTGTTGGTTAGTTCAAGTCTTCAAACAACGTTGTTCCTTTGATATCTGTCAAACTAGAACATGAAAACCATGCCCATCATTTACAAGCACTAGTCGATACAGGAGCTGCTGGGAATTTAATTTCCTCTAAATGTCTAGTCTGTATCCAAATGTCCAGTGTTAAAAACCCATTACCTACCAAGTCACAACAATTCAAGGCTCGCTACTTGATGCTAAGCCCATTAACGCTGTACTCTACCAGTTACACAAGTAGGATGTCTGCACAAGGAAACCATTATTTTCCTGGTACTTCGTAACGCCTTAGTAGACTTGCTGGGACGTCCATGGCTCATACAACATCACCCTAAAATCAACTGCAAATCTGGAGAAATATTACAATGGAGTAATGATTGTCAATTGCCTCAAGTCATTAAACAGATCCAAGCTACCTGAACTGCGTTGCTGCTCAACCACCATCGAATGTCCGAAGAGTGCCACAAGAATTATCTTTCCGAGTGAGTATCACGCATATCAAGATGTTTTTAGCAAACATGCTGCAACACTTACCAACTCATCGTCATTGGGACTGCACTATTGACCTCGTCCCAAATGCCAAATTACCCAAGGGATGAGTGTATCCACTGTCTTTCCCTGAAACCCAAGCTATGAATGATTATATACAAGAACTATAAGTTTATCATCCACAGACCAATGGCCAAACAGAACGTAAAATTCCAAATTCATCCCTTCTTTCATGTTTCTCTATTAAAGCCTTACACTGAATCTGTGTTTTCTCCCGATCAAGAGCACCAGGAACCCCCTCCAGAGTTAACCCCACAGAGACCCATTTACCAAGTCATTCAAATACTCCAATCAGGAGATCGCTCTTACCTTATTCTAAACTGTTTTGTTTGCCCTGCTTAAGCTTTCATTTAATACCTTTTAACTTATCTACAGTTGTCTTGTCTCCTCCATGCCCAAGCGTTACACAAAGGGTTAAATGTCATTTGTGTTTCATTGCGCTGAATTGTTCTGCATTGAGCTACAGTTTTTAGCACAGAGTACAGCCCATCTGAAATATAACCAACATATATCTCTTAATTGGAAGACATACAGTATTAGAGTTCCTTTGGAGCTATAAGAGCGTGTTAAAATTGTTCAGTAAAATAAGATTTTCTTTTAAAGGTCATAGTCAAAAGCCAGCCAGAAGTCATCCCACACAGTAAGATGCAACTACCTACTGTAGTCAAAGCACAATAAATGAATGTTTCATTCCCAAGGCCCATATTTACAAAATATAGACTTCTGTGAATCAGTACAGACATTGCAAGGACAGGAGTACAGCGAGAAGTGCCTGGTTCCTACAGTGAAGTTTAGTGATAGTGAAACTCTTATACAGTACAGTATGGAGTGCTATGAGTGCTGATGGTACAGAGGTGGGCTTGATCAATGGTATCATGAATTCACACACCATTGGGTACAGTAGTAATGTGCACCAGTATTTCCCCCACCCTACACACTCTTGAGGACTTTTTTTGCATTTTGTGAAGACAAGTTGACCAAGACTCCCCATTAAATATCACGGCATTTAAGGAGTTGCCATTTGTGTTTCCAGGGCTTGTGTAACTGGTGTAATAGAGTGGCTTTGTCTGCAGGATTAGGCAAATCTTGATCATTCCCAGAAGCTTTTCTGGCCTTCAGCTCTCCATAATGCAATCAATGTGGGGACAGTCAGGATATGTGCATGTGTTTTTTTTTTATCAGTCTTGAGTATAAAAACCTTGATTGTAAGATGACATTCAGACGACATTCAGGATTAGTGTCTATGTTCTGCTCTTCTCACCTTACGTCTAAAATTGCCAACTGCACATTTAACCCAATTCTCTCACTCATACACTTTTGCTGTGTAAATACCAAGACATTTTGGTATCTCTGACTTTCTCTAGCTCTTCAGCATCAGTGTGATCTGATGTCCCTGAGAATTGGAATCAGGCTCACTTATAGATATTAAATTCATAACTACACCCGTAATGCGCACACATACACAGCTTTAGTTTTTTCTACTTTAGTTTGTCTGCTCTGGAATCAGTCAGAGAACTAATGCTTATCTTTGCATGTCCAAAACAGGAAGCTATGAAAATATATGAAAGCCCCTCTAATCCCCTCATGCACACACACACAGAGGTGTTCACTTCCTCCTCTATTGATTAAAAGCACAAGTCACAACATGACAGTTTTTTACTGCTGAAGTGAAGGGATATTTTCTAACAGACGTCAAGGGAGGCAGTGTCTTCTCAAAGACATTCAGGAGAGAAAAATATACAACACTACAAAAATAAAATAAAGTGATTTGAATCGAATTCACCATCAAATAGTGTGCCAAGAATTAACTTTTCCAACACAGTCACCAGTGGATAAAGTTTCAGAGAGAGACAACATGCTGCTCCTCTAAGCTCACTTTGTTCTGAATAAGATCCTTAAATGTTGAGTGAATGTGAAGACTGAAAGGTTGGTTGGAGCCAAGACAGCAATTTTTTTCTTGTAAAGGTGACACTGGATATGGTTTAAACATCAACTGGAAAAAGAACGACAGTAGCCTCCCCGTTTCACTGGACCACTACACTGCTGCCGAGTGCTGCATCAGTAATGGGCTTGTTTTAGGAATAATCAGGAGATGAAAAAGGACAAGGCCTTTATACTGTTATAAACCTTCAGCAGAACAGCTTTAGTTTAGTGTTCTTTAATATGATTAATTGAAGTTTTTGAGTTGAATGATTATAGTCTGATTAACAGAAAATAAAGCCAAGATAAACAGCAAGATAACATTGCGGATTACAACTTTGCTTCAGGCTTTATTTATTTTTTAAAGGGTACTTTTAGACTGTCACTTGTCACACTTTTACCTTCGGCAATAATGATGGCAATAAATACTTTATTTCACACAGGGGAGCAACAGGAAATGAAAGATGAATTGTCATTACTTGCAAAACTTACACCTTATAGTGCACATACAACAAGTAAATTGGTTGTTAGTAAAGTGCAGACAGCTTATAAAAAATTATAAATAATCTACAAGTATTCCATACAACTTCAATCCATTTATTAAACAAATTTTGGGAACCCATACATTGCATTGGCTCTACACGAGCAAGTAATGGAATGCTACACTTCTCTAAAAAAGTGAAGAAGAAACAAACTTGACTACAGCTTAGATAAGCACTTTTTCATGTTTGGGCAAACTACCCAATTAAATGCAGAGGCTTATGAAAAGCAAAGACAATTAAATTTCAAAACACTATACAGTAAATTAAACTGGGGTTCTGTGCAAGGCACTGCATAATCTACACTCTGTGTGTGTCAAGGAAGCGCAGTCCCAATAAAGCATTTAGATAAAGTCTGTTTGTCCACAAACAGAGAATAGAGCACCAGTGTGTTTAACATTCTTCAGTCCAGTATGAAGAGTTCACTGCAGTAACTGCACATACATCTAGTACAGATGATTAGATGGCAAGAATAATGGCAGCTCTGGAGACAGCCATCGTCTTCCCCTGCTGACCTAGAGCCCCCTGTGTGTCCAAGTGTAAGTCTTCAGAAGCTGCTAAACGTAGCTAGCATTTAAGGAGGCCTTCACTTGGTTTTATGCATGGTTAAGCCCTATTAAGCATGGGTCCAGTGTTTCTGTTCCATCTTCCATCTGGTATGCCCCGTTTTCTAACTGGAAATAGACAAAGGACCACAATTCCATGAAGTGCAGATGGGAGTGAAAATTTCTGCATGTGATGCAAATTAATGAGAATTGTTTGACATGTAGTTACAACGTTACTAATAGTTAGTAGAATGTCTACAGTAAAATTAAATAAATTGTTAAAATGAAGTGTAACCAAATTGTGTTGTCCTTTACTCTCCCTAATATAATTTCAAACCTGTATGCAATTCTTTTTTTGGTAACACTTTTTTTGATAGTCCACCTTAAACATTCTGCTAACAGTAAGTAAGCAGTCATTAGAGTATTACTAGACTGTGTGCTTATAATCTTTAAACGCTTTATTTTGATGAGTACACAACATACGGACCTGCAAGAATATGTCAACTTCTTCTACTAACCCTAAACCTACTGAGAGTTAGTAGATTAATTGACATGTAGTTACTTATGGTTAGTAGAATATCTAAAGATGACTATCAAAATAAAGTATAATTCTTTTTTTGCTGCTGAACACAAGATATTTTGAAGAAAGTTGGTAACCAAACATTTGCTGGTAGCCAATGGATTCTGTAGTAAGATACTGCAAAACTCAATGGCTACCATCAACTGTTCAGGTAATCAAATTCACCTTCACGTTCAGGAGCTGTGTGAGATGTTATATTGTGAATATGTGCCCTTTATTTCACGTCTTCCAAAGTTCTTACAGCAAGCACCCATTTATCTTCATGGAAAGGCTTGGAGGGGAAGAATGATCGACAGACACAGAAGATGTATTGTGGACCTCTGTCCAAGGCAAGATATTCCAGGAGGCTGAAGTTGGGATAGACATAATTAAAAAGTACTTCTGTGGTTTCCATAGCAACTGGAGACACTTCAGGAGAACCAGTCGACATGCTTTTAAGAATCTGTCTACCACAACTAGAACGCAGATGAATCCTTCAGCTGAGGGCAAATTCACTCTTAGATTTGACCAGGGACGTTGAGTAATGAGTAAGAGGGAGAAACCTGCAGGCTGGTAAGTGTTGTGTCATTTTTGCCATGGCACACTCCTGGCATTTTGTCACATACCTTCTAACATCCTGGCCATTCTTGGCCACCAGAAGCAATCTTGTTGCACAGAGAAAGGGTTTGATTGGTCACAGGGTGACAAGTGCCCAATGGAAATATGTGTAGAATGGATGAGCTGGAGTCTTTTTTCACAGGTAGGCATGTCAGCCAAGCAAGATCAGAGACACTGGCAGTTGCAATGTCCTCATCCAAGGATCACCGAATGACTATCCACTCTTGAAATAGGACTGATTCAGGTTTTTGTCAGGATCGGTGCGAATTAGGAGAGGTGCTGAGGTGAAGGCTTGTTGGAACTTCTTTATTGTCTCTGGATTCCAGGATAGACTCTTGGGACTGCCTTTTATTAGATTGGTGAAAAGTGAGGTGGCAGTACAATAGTTATTGATAAATCAGGCAATAGAAGTTGGAGAAACTAAGAAATCAATAAATCTTGTTTCCCTTCTTCTCCTAATGTATCTTATTTCCTTATTTTCTAAATGCTGCCTTGTCGGCTGACCTGTCTTCCCCCCAAATGTGATGTTTGTGTATGGTCAGAGGGGTCCATCTTCACTACATGTAAAAGTGTATGTGACAAATAAAGAATAAATTAATCTCTTTGACAGTTGTTGTTGTTGTGGGCCAGGACCTGGTAGTTTCCACCTTCCTATAGTCCATCTTGATACCTTTGGAGCTGATATAATATTCTAGGAACTGCATGGAGGCTGTTGCTCTTACCTGTTCCTTGTGTGCTTTCCTCCCTTTATATAGTGCCCCTTGCCCTATTGTCTTTGCTGCTTCATGGTCATTTTCATCTGTTCTCTCTGAGTATTCACAGTATTCTCTCTGTGAAAGTGGCTGAGTGTGTGTTCTTGTGTCCCTGCCTGGTTTGTCTTGTGCCCTTGTCTTGTCAAGTCAAAGTTCCATGTTCTTGGCTTGCTCCTTGTTTAGCATTTTGTCTGTATGGTGTCTTGTTTGGTCCTCTCTATTTGCCTGGTCTTGCCACTCCTTCTACTGCTGTTGAAATCTGCCACTTACTGTCCGAGACTTTTACAGTGGTCATTCCTAGTTGTCTATATTTACTGTGCTCCTGACACTGTATCACCCGTGCACCTCACTATACCCTCTAGTATCAGTCATTTTTGTTAAACCCTTATCACTCACTCTGCAATTGGGTCCTTTTTCCAGATCCATGACACACAGACTGATATTAGACAGATAGCCCAGATATTTGGGTTATTTTCAGTAGTTCATTTGAAGCTATGGAGAAGAAAGCAATTTTAGACAGAGGGAAAACAGTAGTTACAAAACTTTACATCACTTACCATTCAGTGCAGTTTCTGTTTTGTCATGCCCATATGCCATCCTCATCATCCTGAAATAAACACAAAGCATTACTATAAACAGAATTCTCCAAAATCCACTAATCTTTTTGTATATATATTTTTTATGTATATATATTAAAAATTATTTGTGTGAGTACACAAGTACAACAAAGGTAAATCTCTTGTAAGTAGGTGTGGGAGAGAGTGTTTTAAGTCAGTGACCTGCTCTGGAGGGGGGGAAATCAGTTCACGCTGCTGTTCATGATGCAAATGATGAGAATACTGTTGATGAATGTGTCCATCTTCATAATGTTCTGCCGTGTGCTTCATCCTGCTGTGTGCCTGATGGGCAGTATACAAATATCAGTGTTAAAACCCTAGTCTATATAAACATTGGTAAATGTGAGAATTTTTATTGCACATGTGAGTGTTATGAAACACCACCCCAGGAGGAAGGATTGAATACAGATGCAGAAGTTTATAATACAGAAACTGGGATTAGAGACATGAAAAGGTGAGAAAGCAGCTGCAAAAATTAGTAAGTCTTTAATTAAATTATATAACACAAACTATTTATGTACTTAATATGTCCTCCATTACTTTAAGGGTGACATTTTATTTTGATTGTCCCCTTTGAGCATTCTGTTGTCAATTAGTAACATTGCACCTATATGTCAACTACCTCTCGTTAAAGTATTAAGACCTGTGATAGGGGACTAGAAAACAAGAACAGCAACTCGACAGGAGGGGACAGGGGGTCTCCCCCCAAATTATAAATAGTTGCACTGTCTATTGTGAAAAATATGTTTCCATTGTTGTTTTCATTGCCCCATGTGCTCTGTGTGTCCTAATTTCTGAGGTTCTGGTGTGTCTTGTTAATTTACCCTTATTAACTCCCTTTTATAAGTTCCTCTCAGTTTAGTGTTTATGGTCCGGTCTACTTTGTCCCGCCTTGATGTAATTCGTGTGTGAGAATAACTTTTTGTGAATTGATTAAAAGACTGTTATTGCATTTCTTTTTGTCTTGCTGTCAGTAGCAACACACACCCGTGACCCGTTTTGTCGTAAGACCAAGAGTGCCGTTCCCAGTCCCAGAGCATCCAGTTCCCAAGCAATGGCCAGGAGTGCCATTTCTGACTCCAGAGAGTCAAGTGTCTGTGCTGCCAGAGCGCTCCCAAGTGACTGTGCCTTTCAAAAGTCTTCCAGTGACCATGCTTCCAGTGCACCCTCCTGATGGTAGCCCAGAGGTGACTCAAAAACTCACACCCTCCCACCCATTTTTCTTTCCTCTCAGCCTCGCTGCTTATCCTCAACCCACCATCTGAATGCTGGATTCGCCAGTGGCCGGCCAGTTTTCATCAACCTCATGGTTGGAGGATCTCTCGGCTCCACCTCCAGCCTCTGAGTCCCTGACTCCGCCTCGGCCCTTTGACCCATCGGCCACCATGGCTCCTAACTCTCTCCTCTCCACCGTGGCCCATCAGTCCACCAGTGCCGTCGGGCTCCTTCATCCCTCTGGCTCTGCCTTGGTCAGTCATCGACTATCCACTGCTTGATGCTGATTCGTTAATAAATTAGTTGTGGTAAAAATGCTGATTACCGATGTCATTTTCCATGAATCTGCTATGTTAGCAATTAAAGCATTACTTATCTAGTTAATGTTAACTTGTTTACAATAGCTTGTTGCATAGTGCACTGCCAAAGCCATTTTTCCATGCATTGTTTTATTTGTGGCGCCTTGGCATAATGTGAACATTTACGGCCACAATCAGCCACCCATCCTTGACATTTAGTTCCTTTGTCAAACACTGTAAAGCACATACCGGTGACCATTTAGTGACATTAGTGAAATTTAGGCACTACATTTATTGAATTTGAGACCCCTTTTGGTCACAAAAGGTGCACAGCTTTCGCTCAGTTGGAAAAAGTCGTTTTCTCAGCATCTATTTTGTGCAGTGCATGCGAGGTGGATAAGCTAAATGACTGTAAACAACATAAAAAACATTGCAATAAATAGAGAAAAACTTAACCATAACACGCAGTCTCCATTCTACAGTAATGATAGAAGCAACGTTTTCCACAGTTTTGTCATATCTTTATGAGTACAATTTGACTGTATTGTTTGTTTCCCCTTCAAAAATTACTTGTGAAAAGCTTTATGTTTATTGAAATTTATGGCCATGGGTGGGGTTAAGACAATTGACTTGAGAGCACATGGCACAAAACAACATGGAAAAACATGGAAACAAAGACAAAAGCCATGTGCTCACACAAAACAAAAACATGAATCAATGCAGCCGATAAAACACTAACTGTGTGCAACACACGAAAATGGAGCATGTGGCTAAGCAACCTTGAAACCACAAATCAATGCGACAAGACAGAAAATGGAGCACGAGTGTCTGGACCCCAACACAAAACCGAAAAACAGGACATGAGTGCCAGGATTCAAACACCACACTACAACAAAAACAAGACATGCAGACGAGAGCACGCCGCTCAAGCACACTTGAAGCCACATGCTCACGCGAAAACAGATATGACGGGAGTGCTAGGTCTTGTTACAATACCATAAATGCACTACACTGAAGTAACAGTAGACTATTAGTAGACTGGTAGTGTCAGGGTTCTAAGACTCTAATGAGAATTAGTAGATATGTAGGTGCAATATTACATTTAGTCAACAGTATAGGCCCATCGAAATAAAGTGAAAACACTTTAAGTTTATTACTCTAATATTTCTTGGCATTAAGTGTACAAGTTCATGAGAGATTGTCATATCTATCCTGTTCACCTTCTGAAGAAGTACGACCTTAAATATACTGTTAATTAATGTTAAGTACTTTACGGGAGACTTTACTACCACTGATTTTTACTATGGGATCACTGAATTTGTTCTCTTTCAATCCCTTAACTTTTAAATGCTTTTAAATCTTGACTTGGTCTCATGAGAAGAGTATGATTTTCCAAAGTATGGGCTTTGGAAAAGGTTCAAATATATAATGACAAAATTATTTTATTGTGCAAATTAAACAAATTAGTTTATTGTGTTTTGACCACAGTCGTTTGCTCCAGGTGGACAATAGCATTGCCTGTTGCAGAGAGACAAAACTAATTCTCACCGTTAAAGGAGTCATATAATGTTGCTAAAAATAAAAAAAAATTGTTTGATTTATGCAGTTTAAGGAGCAACAAACACATTTTCCACATTTTTTTTCCATTCGTGATTGTAGAACTGACAAACAACAAGTACTACTGTTACTCTTCACTGCTCAAAACTCACCTTTGAATAGTAAGTACCAGGTTCTTTCAATAAGAAAACATAACTATCTTAAAGGTTGTGAGTGGTCAGCAGCTCTCTTTCTAGTCTCTGAGCACAGCCAGCATAGACTGCTCTGTCAGCTTCAGGAATCAGTCCTCCGTAAATGTGCTGAACACACTCCAATATTTGTGTTCAACTGTTTTGGAACAGTGTTGGAAACACAACGTAACACTGATTTCTAGTTGTGTCCTCTTTTGGAAGCACAAACAAAGTAGTTTTAGACACACAGCGTCTCCAGAACATGGCGCCCACAGCAACACTAGAGCGGTGTTGAGTCTTATTTCAAAATAAACCCATTCTGCGATGTAGAAAAGTGGGGGTGTGTTTAAACAAGGTGTGTGTTTATTTTAGGGGGGTGTGGACAAGTCATATGTTTTTATAAAGAATTTCTCTGGTTTTGAAACCTTAATCTTTGCAACTTCAGGAATCTCACTAACAGCTTGTAACACTCCAAAGATAATATTTTTTTTAAACTACATCATATGATGACTCCTTTAACTAGTTGCATATTAGCATGCCTATTAATAACAAGTTGGCTGTTTAGTGCTTACAAAACAGCATATCCGAAATCTATGATCAACTTAATGATGTAACTGAAACTATGGACTTATTTTTTTTAGCACTTTAGATATGGTTGCTCCTTTACGCTTAAGAAAGATTGGGGCATACAGTACATTTTCCAAGAGCATAATGACTTTATCAACTTCTTTACAACCATTATTCTTGTCTTCTTCATTAACTTCCATCCATGACAATTTCCTTACCCACCATGGTATTTACTAAATGGATATATTGTCTTTTTTAATGATTTGTTTCTTTACTTTAAATCTTTATATCTTTATTTTCTTATTCTTAAAATTTAGTTTGTTCGTTTCAGTTCAGTTAATGCTGTACAGTAGTTGTTTATTCTTAGTTCAAATTGTATAATTTAGTTATTTAATGTTAACTAATGAACCTTATTGTCAGAGTTAGGTATAATGCATTATACATCAGGAAGGTTATATATATATATATATATACATACACACATACATAAAAAACGTTGAGAATGTTTTTAATCAGCTACTACTTCTGGATCATATTCAGTATGATGATCAAAGAAGCAGTAGATGGTTTCCATCAGCACTTCTTAAGTTTGTACAGTGCTTTACCACTTCCTGAATGGCCATTCTTTGTTTGGCAGGAATAATGGAAATTTCAGTGTTTGGCAGTGAAAGAGTTAAATATTAAATAGTTTTATTACATTTTTTATGAGCATTGTAACTGAACATTTTCAATTAGCAATAGTTTTATTGCAGTCATCTATTGGGGAACGATGCATGTGTATGTGTGTAAATGAGCTTTTCTCCATTTACGGTTTTTGCATAATATTGACAAAAGACTCCTCTAAACTTGAGAAAAATATATCTTAATTCTTTAGAGAGGTTTATCTTCAATGTTTTTGAACATATTTATTTATTATTATTGTTTTTATTTTTTACATTTTTCTGTCATTGATACATCAACTACTCATATGAAACTGACAGTACAACTGTTGGACAACATTTATACAATAATGATATGGGTCCACAGCAGCTCTCATCTGTGTCTTTTTCTCACTGAAGGATTATTGACTCATGGGGAGTGTTAAACAGATAATGGCTATTTCCCTGAAATTCCTTCCCTCTTTCCCAGTTGTTTACAGGTCACCTGTTTGGCCTAGAGACAAAATTCCCCAAAAAGCTTCGCTCAGTTCTGGTTTTTAATAGCTTAGTACATGATGTTACTGTCAATGTTGGTTAGGGGCATTGTTTATTATTAAAGCTTTATTAAACATTTTTGAATAATACAATGACCCAATGTGATGTAACTCTGTGAATTCCAGATGGAAAGTGTTCTCAAGCACTGTGTCCTAACCATGCATAGTTTATAGCCCAACCAACCATAACAGTGCCAATCAAGTGACATGTGTGTCCTGCACAAATTGCAAAGTCGTTCAACCAAAACTCTATTAAGAACTAAACATCAAACATTCATTATGTTGTAAGTCTAAGTAAGCCCTGTTTAATGTACTGATTTGATTTACATTGAAAGCACAAAACCACATGGAGAAAAGCAACTGACCTGCTGTTTTTGGTAATTCATAAACCTTTCCTTCTCTCTCCTCAAGGTCATCACATCCTCAGGGGTCGACATGTTTCTCATGGGAGAAAGTTCTAGTAAATTGATACAGCCATCTTTTTCACTGACAGCAGCCAGCAAAGCCTGTTGTCTGGTGGGAAGGTAAGAGGAGGGGGTTTGTTACGACCTACGGTAAGTCATTAGTTAGTCATTTCTTAAACAGAAGCAGACACAAACACAAAATACAGTATAATGAGTATATACAGTATACACACATAATGAAGGGCACAGCAGGAGGACATACTTAGCTATCAAGAGTGTTTCAGTGATAACTCACAGTCTCCTTCTCTTTTCCTGTGATCAGAAGAATTTAGGCCATACAGGGCACAATTTTGGCCAAAAGGTCAGACAGTGAATCCTTAACATACTGATGCCTAATCATTAGACTAAAATAAATAAATAAATAACTCCTACTCAAATTAGCATGGTTTGATGCATGCATAACTGCTGTAAAAAAAAACCTGAGTAAAGTAAATTTAATATATTGTTCCTGTGTCCGACCACTCTGCCATAGAGCACACAGTCTGTCCTCACAGTCATCTTTTTTGGGGGTCTTGTGTTTTGTCATGGGTCGTGGTTGTAGTTGTTTTGTGGCAGTTTTTGTTTAGTTTGATCTTGTTGTAAGGTTGCTGTGGTTGGTTTTGTTATTTCTTTTGAGATGTGGGTGGATGAAATAAGCCAAATTCAATAATTATATGAATAAATTTAATTGCATTTCAGGTGGCTAGGTCAGGGGGGCCTGTTTCACAGCAGTTGGAAAACTAGTACCCTCCGGGTTGCAGAGTCACAGCTCAGTTGGGGTAGATAGTGGCTCAAGTATTTTTCAGATATCTACCTCTGTATTTTCATTTGGTAGTTTGTATGAGGTTCAGCTGGGGCAGGTGAAGTGTATGAGTGGATTGCACAGCAATTTTTGATGGCTTTTGGTAGTGCAGGGGACCATGTGAGAATAGCTGCAGATCGTCGTGCAAGATTCACCACTCAAGGTTTGGCAAGTTGGTTTCTCTTTATGAATGCAGTATGAGAGGTCAAAAGATTGAAGATGTGAGAAGTTCTGTGGTCTATATGGTTATGGAAGTGCCTAAGGTAAGTGGTTCTGTTTATACTATTGCACCAGTGGAGGATTGGTTTTGGTTTGCTGTTAAAGGCACAGGTTTAAGGAAGTTTTGCTTCCAGGTCCAGTGCAGGTCCTTCAGTGGACTCTAAACAGCCATATCAATAGCCACCGTATGACTGGTGGTGATATTTAGTACAGTGTCATAACACTCAAGTAGAACAGTACAAATAAATGTTTTTTCAAGTGTTTTTAATTGCCAATTTATTGTGAGTAACTCACTTTTCCATGTTCTGCAGGTAACTGCACATGCAAGGGTTTCTGTAATTGTTAGTTTGGGGCAGAATACATCCACTGCATGATAGTACACTGTTATACACTACCTTATTTTCTATACTTTTGTGATTATTTATCTCAATTTATACAGTGGGAGATCCCAACTGGGTTTTATTTTTTTTGTTTTGTTTGTTTTTTTGAGGGTTTGATACCAGGCTAAGGACCCCTGCTGGCCACGTTATTAACGTTCTATTGCCCCCCATTACTACCGCCCTGGCCTATTTCCTCGTAATAGGTACAGGTTCAAAACAGAAAATTGCCACACAAAATTTAAGCAGCACATGGACTGGTCAGGGAGTAAAGTCATGCACAAACTGCACAGTCCAAAATAGTCTGCTTTGTAATGAGTGAATTTTTTATGGATTGATCAATTAAGGTCAATTTGTGACTCGACTGAAGGTCCCCATACATACAGTATTTCAGAAATGGTAGTAAGTACAAGACACAACCTGAAAAAACCATTAGGGGTGTATTACGAGGTAAAAGTTAGGTTTGGGCTTTTCAAATTAAACAGTACAGTACAGTATCTGTGTAACATAATCTGCTATGGTCGATCTGTGAAGTGTGCATCTCTGAAAGATCCAGAATTACAATCTGCTGGACTATTTGATCAAAACATAATAAAGCAGTAGTTCACCAAACACACAAGAACCAATGTACATTCTTTAGATATACTGTGTATGTTCTCTATAATGTAAAGTGAAGTGAAATGAGTGTGTTAGAGAAAACAAAAATACAAAATGTGCAGTTCTGTTGTTCCCCAGGGGTAGTGTTCAGTATGCAATGTTTGTGTACCAATAAACATAATAAATACCATGTGAGACTAATTCCTGCATTCCTGTTTTCGCATGTCATTTTGTAAAATGCCAGAGAAACAGATTAAAGATTACACAGATAAAGAGAGAGTTTGTGTCTTGTCATTATTGTAAATGACTGTGCATGATGCTTTGTGTGTGTGTTAACCTGGTATTACCTATGTTATGAGGACAAGTCCCTACAAGTATTTAAATTCCACTGGACCATAATCTCAATAGAATAGAATATTTATATTTCAGTTTCATTGAATGACTATTCCTACAATATAAACTCTGGGTATCTCTTGTTATTTCTAACCAAAATGGCAAAATGGTAGAAGACTGCTGACTTGACAATGATCCATAAGACAAATTGTTGACAACCTTCAAAGTCACAGAAGGTCATTACTGCAAAGGGTGGCTGTTCACGGAATGCTGTATGAAAGTATGAAATATTAAATGCAAAGTTTACTGGAAGGACAAAATTGGGTAGGGAATTGTGCTTGTGACCACAAGCTTGAGAATATGGTCAAGCAAAGCCAATGCAAACACCTGGGAGAGCTTCACAATGAGTGGACTAAAGCTGGAAACTGTGGATTGAGAGTTTCCATGCTCAGACATCTTCAGAAAAAGAGCTACCAAGCCAAACAGAAGAGAATCCAAATCTGAAAAACAAACAAAATCAGAAGTATCTCATCTGGGCTAAAAAGAAAAATAACTGGACTGTGACTCCAGTGGTCCAGGGCCGTCTTGGTAATTTAATTTGGTAATCAAGGTATCTTATCGCACTTTTCCACTGCATAGTACGGTATGGTACGGTTCAGTACAGCTCACTTTTGGGGGGTTTTCCACTGGGAACAGTACC
>JAUCMT010008209.1:0-23656 GCA_032357475.1 Enteromius thamalakanensis | reverse complement strand
GTATCGGCAGATATACAAAGCCCAGGGATCGGTATCAGTATCGGGACTGAAAAAGTTGGATCGGTGCATCCCTAATTGAGACACTGCTGTAATTGCATATTCTGCATTAAACTTCTGCTCCAGCCAATCATGTTTGAACAAAATTAAAGTCCTTTTCTGTTAAAAGAAGCATTTATTTGATGTTTGTGGGCACAAAGGGTCAGATCCCATGGTGGTATATAAACACCAACGCTAGTCAAGTTCAGTAAAGCTCAATAAAGGCAATATTCTCTTTGCTTCTTCTTTCAAGAAACTCTACCCTTAACTCTGCCTGTAGATGATCCTCTATTGGGAGGCTGGTGTCACTGGCCGGTACATGAAGAGTTTCACCCTGATTGTGGATTCAGACTGTGTTCAAACGCGTTCAGAGTTGGCTGACAGCTCCTCGAAGCTGGCCACAGAAGGATAACCAGGGCAAATCTGCAAGTAATCAAGGCATCAACCCCCAACACAAAGCATCACATCGACACAGACTCCCACAGAGTGTGCATAAATCAATAGGGATGGTAGGTTTGAACTTAAAAACTTACATGTGTTCTACACTGGTGAAATAATACAGCACATAAGGGGTCGAGAGGAGAAAATGCAGAGTGTTTTAAAATGCAACCATTTCCACTGGCAGCAAATCAAACCTTTCAGTCACTCGCTCGCTCTGCATCTCGTTCACTTTGCCTCTGGCTCACTGTAACCACTCAAAATCATTTTAAAATTCATTTTGGTACTTTTGATGAAGCCCATCTGCCTCTTCTTCATAAAGTATATCATTTCTGTGATGTACTTGACTGGGTTGTGTGGTTTAAGCACTCCAAAAATCTAAAATTACCCTCTTTAAATCAGTCACTCTTCACTGCATCGCTCATGTTGCGTCCCACTACAGTCAGAGCTGAATGACAGCGGTTCGGTTAGAAGAGTGCTAAATGCTCTGGTGCCAATGTGAATATCTGGGATTGTAACAGGTTTAATGGAAAAAAGACTGAAGATACTAACAGGGTGTGACAAGAGTTGCAAAGTAATGTGAATACTTTGATCTGTTATAAAGTCCAGCAGGCTCTAACTGTAATGAGAAAGATGGATTAACTACCCTTTTTTTCTGTAAAATAATATAAAATACTTGTATATATTTATTATTTAATATTATATATATACATAAAAAAAATTCTTTAATATATATATATTTTTTTTTTTCTTATATATATATTTATTTATTTTATTATTATTATTTTTTTATAAAGTACATTTAAAATTAGTTATAATATGGCATAAGAGGATCTGATTTTGATACTTGCAATATGGGCTGTAGAAATGCATATACTGAAAATTCATTACATTGACTTAAATTCTTTCCCAGGCCACCAATGGATACACGTCTACTTCAAAATTGACAAAAAAAAAAAAAAAAGACAATTTCAGGAAAACTCTTTGTCCTAAAACCCCAAGAGCTTTAATAAAATAACAGCCTGACATTTTAAATGGCATGAGAGAATGTCTAGCACAAATGATTCAATAAAATATATGGTCTGTTGCCAACTAATATTAAGGCCTGGAATAGCAAGAATTAACGTCATGAAGGCGATAGACCGCTTATGTATTTTTATATTTTTGTGGATGACAAATGTGTGATATTTTACTTTAAGAATTACATAAAATATATACGAGTAAAACAGGTGTGAATCATTGTGGATATGGAGTGAAACAAAAAATGCATACAAAAAGATTGATACGAACAATGAATTTCAATTTAATTATTTATAATCTCTACATCTGGCAAGACCACACATATGGTGATAAAGCTTAGAGTAAGAGTTCTCTTTGACACAATCTATCAATCACAATACACACAAAGCAGCGTAATGAAACACTCCTCCTAAAAGCCACAAAGTCCAATGCAGCCTCTACATTGATGAAACACACATGCACCAGATAACCATCAAACCAAATGCAACAATTGAGATACTGCAAAACACTTAGTGAAACAGAGAGAAAACATTCCCTTCCTATTTGCAGGCGATATTGAAGTTACAGCAAAATTAACTGCAATACACAAGACAACTTGTTAAGCATGCGTTTCGTCACACAGCTGGAAAAGAGATGGATGTTTTCTTTGTAAATCCCCCTTGAGGCCCATTTCACTTTTCTAAGGTCATGTTTAAGGATTGTTACAGATGAACAAAACATGAAAAAGAAGAAGAGTGGGCAGCAGAATATTAAAACTCAAATCATGTCTTCGACTACAAGTCTGTTTGATTTTTTACAAAGCATTAGCGCTGAAGTACCAAGCATCAGTTGCAACCACTTTATTATTTATGAAGCAACTGCTCTACAAGTGTAATGAATTAATATGAAACTTAAAAACAGGGAAGAAATCATCTCCTCTGCTACGGATATGGACATGTTTGAACCTGAGCTAATCAGCAAACAACATCCTCTGGACGTTTCTTTACTAATAAAACTCTAGCATTCATAACAAACAGCAAGATTTTATCTCTGCAAGCAACGTGAAACTCATCCAGAGGGCAAAAACCATGTATAACTCTCAGTCGGAGTCATGGAAAATGCTTTAGAACAGCACAATTGGCACAAGATCACATGCAGGCTCTCAAACATTGTTTGAGAGACATGTAAAAATAAATTTCCCCCAGTAGGATTAACACTGGCTGACGTCTTCTGCCTTCAGTCAAGTTGCGCATTTCATACCAAGAATGCTTTATTCGCTTTTTTTATTGATATTACCATTGGCGCATGGAGTGTGGACAAGCCTCCATACCGTTCCAAGGAAAAACACTTGACGTGATTAAGAAAACAGACAGAGCGCGGTATTCCAGAGCTCTGGAAGCCTAGGATTGCAACCACACAAAAACAGCTGGTGCATGACCACAGTCAGAGACAGAAACAAGTCCCAGGAGTCAAGACTGGAATCACAGAAAACCAATCGTCAGATTCTTTGATTATGCCTTGTGCACACAAACACATAAATCAAAGCAACTTAAACCCCAGGGAATGCCTGAAGGGTGCAAGGCTGTTGACCTTTATGTGAGAAGGTCAATTTGATGAATGACTCTGCAAGGTCAGTGTACTGATTGGGTATCTGTGGTCACTCAAGAGGGACAGAGAAGGATGCATGCATGTGTGCATCTCTTGGGTTTAAATTAACACTGGGTCTCATCTGAAAATTAAAGGTCATGGGTCGTGATTTAACATTTAAATGCAGCGTGTGAGACACTATTTGCATCACTCCAACATACAACTAGTTAGAGCTAAATTTGCAGTCTCATCAGTGAAATGTCTGTAGAAATCTGTGCACAATAGGTCCATAAGCATTTTTCAATTGGTCATGGCCAACATGAACATGAGTGAAATGTGCGTGGGGAACTTTCACTTGAAAATCCCAATCACATGGATTGCTATCGAAAAGACTGGATTTCATCTGTGAAATTGCCTATTGAACCAGTACTTTCTGAATCTCTATTTAAATATATGACCAACTGAAAAATCGATTGAAGTTGGCGGTCAATTCGTTGATGATGAGATGAACACTGCCCGACTGGGTCCCTCATCTTTAAAGCCTGATTAGGTTCCACCTGGGAGTCTATAAATTAATCTTAACAGAATCAGAAGCAGCTGGAGATTTTTACACATATTATAACCTTCCTTCTGTATTGGCTACTACTACACCCAACCCATAATTTCATGGGTCATTTTGCTACAGTAAACCCACAAAACATGCCCAGGGTTGTGTCTCACAAAGCATGCAGTTTTAATCAATTTGCCAGAAATAAGCATTAATGTAAAGAGGAGAAAGACAGTAACAGTGTGCCTGTCACACAGTCAAATACTGGATAGGCTAAATGTCACAGAGATTATATCTAAGTAAATATGCTTTAGATCAGTCTGTTTGTCAATCGTGATCCAGCAGTGTACATTTTGGATGTCTCCGTCCACATCTGTTTCAGGCCCTGAAGTCCACTAAATGAACTAATGAGCTCAATTGGGTGTGTTCAATTTAGAAAAATATACAATGTTTGTAGTGTTCGAGTCACTTGGGGGAAATTGTCCCATTTTTTACATGTTAACAATACATGTTTGCACAACTGGCTACCTTTTACATGCTCATTAGTTCATGCTATTTAAAATAAACCAATCCAAACTGAAAAATATTAACTTGACAGAGAAGTGTGACAACTAGCCCCGGTTTCCTAATTGGATAACGCGCGAATGGTTCACGCGATGAACAAAATAACAAACAATAGCGACCAGATGTGCAACAATATGAATGTTTCTTAGACATATTGTCAAAAATAACCAAAACGTTACTTTTCAATCTGTCTCTTAATAAACGGTCCCCATGGTAACCATTTCTATTTTGTATATCAATCAGGCTAACTCAAGCTGTTTTCATAAAGTTACGTTAATTGGGTTATTCCAACAAACAATAAACAGCGCGTGAAAACATACGGGTTACTTTATTTGCGTGACACCTGTCACTGTGCTTAACTGTTAAAGTGAAGTGATGGAGGACTGTACCTGTCATCGTAGCAGAAATCAGCGCTCAGTGTGTTCATATAGAGGAGCAGAGCCACAGCGCCGCACACCAGCTCCACTATCATCTCAACGACAAAGAGGGGAAAAGAAAGTCCAGGAATGAATGACACGGATCAGTCCCCGTCTGTGTTTGCTGTTGTCCTCATTGTTTTGCTCCCGCTGCGAGATGGGAAGAGTTTCAAACACCACCATCGCTCGTCTAACCCATTCTCAGTCCAAGGCTGTGGATTCAGCCTACTTATCTGCTCCTACTGTGTGCGTTCGCTAACAAAGTAGTATTCGCCTGCTGTTCATCCAGAAAGCCGTAGTGAAACATCCCGTTGCAGTAACACCCTCCTATCAAACGCACAACACGCGTGTGATATTTGGAAACGCTGCGCATGCGCAGGAATCAGTTCACGAGAGAAGCATCAGCACCATTGAGCTGAGAGCGAGAGTCTTGTCCTATTAAATTAATTTAGAGACTGACCATAATAAACTGCAGTTGCTTGGGTTTGCAGCATGCACATTAGTTTTGAACAACTTGGGATGTAAATATCAGCATGGAAACCCGTTTTCGCCGTAATAAAATATAACAATACATAAACAAAGAAATAAATGTAGTTTATATCTCACAATTCAAATTTTCTTTGAGTAAAAAAGTCAATACTGCAAAATGTAAAATCCGAACTTTTAAGGTTATTGTGAGTTTACAGGCTTTTGGCTGTATAGTTTTGATCAACTTTTAAGTAAATAAATAAATAATTATTAAGTTATGCAATTAATATCACCTCAGCATGAAAGCCTGTTTTCACCTGAATAGCATAAAATAAAACAAAATAGAAAAATAAATTAATTAATTTTCGACTTTTTTCTTGCAATTCTGAGTGTATATCTCACAATTTGAACATTGTTTCCATAGTTAGTATTGCAAATTTATTTTGAAAATATTTGTTTTCCCTCAGAATTCTGTTAAAACCATGAAGTTCTGTTTTTTAAGGATATATATATATATATATATATATATGCACAAACTCTATACACTCAATTCCTATTTTATATATGACAATTCAGACTTTTATTCTAAGAATTTGTCTTTCCCCCTAATAATATCCTGCTTTGAAGGAAGTAGATGATGAATACATTTTTTGCTCCCTGCGGTGAGTTATGCTTTTTGCATGTGGATCCCTGAAAATCCCCATTGAGAAGCAGCTGGGGCGAAACCTGTTCAGTGCATGTGTGAATCCGCATGAGTCAAACACAGGAACAAGAGCGAGAGATCATTTGTACCCCAGTGTAGTCACTCCACTCCTGTTCCGCCCCGCTGACCTCAAGCTGTTGACCCTTGACCATCAACCCCTCTGGGAGGACAACTGCTGTTTTCAGGGATCAACACGAGCTCTGACCTTATCAGTGCTGCATTCTGCTGCGGATACAAACAGTCAGACGGAATAAATGTCTGACAGTTAAAAAAGCAACAGGACAATAGGTAGTTTCTAAGCGATTTCACAAAATTATAATAACAATAGTTTACAAAAAATGGTTCGTAACTGGTTCCAGGTGTGTTCCTTTATAGGGACATTTTTAAAATGCAAAAAATGCAATTAACTAAATAAAATAATAAAAAATACTGAATACAAAATGTATGATATTCTTAGCAATATTAATTATATTAATGTCAAACTTAAAAAAAAAAAAATATTCACCTTTATATGAAAAACAAGTCTGTAATATGTGTCTCATTTTCTTTTTCAGAGTTCCTGTTGTATAAATGATTCTATTTTATTATATTTTTTTTTAATCACAGCTAGATATCAAACAGGAAACGATGGGCAGTGCCACTGTCTGGAACACTCATGCTCCAAAATAGCACCTGCTTGACCAGCGCAAACATGCATTGGGATCAACTGAATTAAAATAATAAAAAACACCACAATTTATGTTTTATGCTGATGAAAAGAATATTTCAGATGGAAACTGATTGAAGTCTCCACTTGTTTTGTTCTTTATCCTTTCTTTTTGATTACAAAAACTGAGATTTTCTTGTTTTGTGTTAGGCCTGTGTTTGAACTGCGATGCTTTTAAACAAACAATAATATCAATGATATGATTTGATATAAGCAAAATATTATTGCAAACACCTCTTTGACTTTATTCCTCTTTAAAAATCTGTTAAAGGAAATTAACCGAAAAATGAAAATCTGCTTAATATGACCTCAGAGACATCCTGCACCTGAAGCAATGGTTTTTAAGTTAAAAACGTGCTACTTTTTACTTCACAAGACATTCTTGTGGATCGCTTATGGATTATTGTCATGTTTGTTATGATTCTGTTACATACACCCCCTGTTTGACTTCTCATTCTGACAGCACCCATTCACTCCAGAGGATCCACAGAATACTGAACAGCTGCATTAATTAACCCGATAAAGAAAGTGTCTTAGCTCTGGCATAAAGATTCAGTATTTTTTACATTGTTTTGTCATGTTGACCTATAACTAAAATTCTGCTTGTTATATTTTCAATGCAGCCCAATACATGTACTTCCTTTGGCCAGACATGAATTTGTTCCCTAAAATGCTGTTAACACTTCAGACAGTGGAAAGAAGCTGATTATTTTCAGATGGAGCTCATCATGCGTCATTGTAGATGAGATTGGCATATGTTTGCGTGTGAGGGAGAAATAGAGACGAGACTAAAAGAGAGAGAAATAATAACAGAATATTTTCCATCTGTGCATCCTGTTTAGACCCTTTGAATCGCTGATGAAAAGATAAATCGCACCTCTCTTTCCTTCCAATTCCCTTCGCTCTCACTCTCCTTCTTTTCCCATGCAGTTCTCTATTAAAGCGTTGATGCCTGATAAGGAGTATTGTGCGGCTCCTCCCTGTTTCCTCTTCTGACCGGAGGCTATTCTGGCTCCCATTGACTTTTCCCATCATTTCCCCTTCATCTTGTCCCTCCCTGCTTCCTCCACTGACCGGAAGCTTAAATGACTTTTCCCTTCATTTTTCTTTTTCATCCCATTCCACATAGCTAATACAGTAAAGAAAAGTTGCATTCTGGGTTGCATTCAATCAACGTATCGTCTTTGACACTAAAGTTGAATTTAAGGGGGTGTGCATATAAAACACTAGTCGAAGCATAAAGAAATAGAGGCTGTTCACATGAAATTCAGTTTTGCACTTTTAATTTTTTAAAAGCACACACTCAGAAATAAAGGTACAAAAGGGGTCACTGTGGCACCTTTTCAAAAGTACATGTTTGTATCTGAAGTGTCCATTTTGGTACATATTTTTACTTAAACCGCTTTGACGTTCAGTACAAATTAAACTGATACGAAATTACCAACTTGTAAAAATGCATGACACTGCATTCTAAAAACATGTTGCTTAAGTTAAAATACGATTATTCACATCAAGAAATTGTTACAATTTTATGTTTTGGGGTATGAATTTGCAGTTTTGTTTTTTTACCCCATTCACACCAGTCTACAACTATAGAAAACCAATTAAAAGCAGCAAACGAATGCATAGACACTATTTATCTGAACTGCCCCTAAAAGGGTCAACAAATGTTAGCCTTTTCCTGTCATCTCACATCTTTGTTAAATGTGTTATTCATGTCCCAAGGTCATTAAGTCTGTGAAACACACCATGGTTGTTGACCACGAAACTTCAGGGGACAGCAGCTGTGACAAATGATTCTCCTCACAAGCAAACAAACCCAAGACTGTTTCTGGTTTAGTAGAAGAAAACTATTTTTTTGGATGATAAACTAAAAAGAAAACTTGTTTTGTTTAAAGTGGAGCTGGACATTCTTGGTGACGATAGAGAAGCATTTCCTCAGCCTCCTTTGCATGCAAAGAAAAAAAAGCTACATTTCAGGAAATAGGGGAGTGAGTAAGCTGCTTTCCCATCGCTTTGCTATTTCTGTCACGGAGAGAGAGATGTTTTGGAGTGCATCATATCATTATCCTAAAGCTTTTCCTTTCTCTGATTTAGACACAGAACAGGATATGGCACTATACATCCGCTAGATGATGAATTCATGAGGGAAACATATGTGACTGGTCAACGGACTCTTATTGGCGAAGCATTGGACTGGCACCAAACAAATTGAAGCTGCAGTGTCCATGTGTAGCCACGCTTATCTCCACACAGACAAACTAATGGCGTCTATTTTGTTCCAGAAATAATGGCAGAGCTGGGTTTGTTCTGGTCAAGGAGTACCATGATAAATGGATGTAGTGTTGTTAGAGAAGGAAAAATCATTAGAAGCAGGAATGATGTATACTTAAGCTTAGCTATGTGGCCTACTTTATCTGAAAGAACAAACTTCCTCAATTTTTTCCACAACTTTGCATTCAATAAATAATGACTTATAATTACTATGATGAAAATATGAATTCACTGCCGTTTAAAAACAAATCAGCCACTCACTGTGATTTGTCAACATTTCGACAACTTTATCAACCACTTGTGCTACTTGAAAATGCATAATTATCACATATGAAACCATATCGCTGAAAAATTATGACAGGTCAGTGTGTGTATAATCATCAATAATCTCCTTGCAGCTAGAATTATCTTTTAGATCTCTATAAAGCCACATGTCCTAAATATAGACGCATGAGAAAGTAAAATTTAAAAGAAAACAAAAAGAAACAAACTCTCAGTGTCGTAAGTGCTGTGAGTTCTTAAAAACACACTGAAGAATCAATCAAGTTAAGACAAAAGCTACCTCGAGGTGTTTCATTTATGAATATTAACTAAAACATAAGACAGGAGAAAAATGGTCTGTGGGGAATGGCCTGAAAATAATGAAGAGCTCAATGTCTGATTAATATTAATGGTGTGTTAAATAAGTGGAAGCACAAGACGTCTCAAGTGTGACTGATGTCCTCGTGTGGCTCAATAAGGCTAAGGCTGATTTATAAACCAGTCAGACTAATGAACACTAAAAGCAACGTTCTGCATCACATTGATCACTATATCTTTCCGCTTTAAGCTGCAGACCGAACCGTTATGCATCGTAACTGAACCGATCTGCAGACTAACACTGCCAGGTCTTTGGAGCAGCTGGAATGAACAACTGCTTTTCATTTATGCTTTATAGGACTTTTCTGTAAAATATAACTACATAAATGAAAAAGCATTTTTATTGTCGTTTTAAAGGAGTTTTTGACCTTAAAACAAAAAAGAAGGTTTTACTAAAAGAATACATATAAATTAAATGAATAAATGACACTAAACAGCAGGGCTATAGCTTTGGTCTTCAAACTGTAGATTCCTTTATACCAACAACTGCGTAACATCTCGGAGACTGTAGAGGGTCAAAGAGCTGAACCAGCGCAGAATGAGACACATTGTCCTGAAATAAAAGAGATATTTTAGATCAAATGTAGAATGTGAATGTCTGAAATCCAAATGGAATGATGTAGCTTTCAATATCTATTTATTAATGAGCCCCTATTATGGATTATTGAATTTGGAATGGATATTTGAGAATCCATGCAGTGTGTAACACAGCTCTAAGTGAAAACATCCTGGAAAGCAACCTGTATAAAATTAGTCTCACTCAAAAGAAAGAGTCGACTATGAATCATTAAAACTTTTTAAAACGAATCCCAAGCCTTAGATGTTGACATTAAAATCACCATGTTGTCAGACACTTGTTGGTCTTTCGTGTTGGTCTGAATGAAAAAAGCAAATTCGTTCTTTGCCACTAGGTGCCGCTTTTGTTATATACTGTAAATACATATTATAAAGAAAATGAAAGTGTTTTTTGACCTTGCATGCATGTCAACCTGTTGAGGACTCCCAAAACCAAAATATGAACCTTTTATAGCCCATAATAGGGATACTTTAATATTTTATTTAATACTTAATGCCTAAATATTCATGCATGTGAGGCTTTCTTAGCATGAAATAAAAGGATCATGACTTTGGAATTCCTCATGACTTTGGAATTCCTTGTGATCATTTATTTAAAACCCAGGCTACACTGGTTTCTGTGATTCATTAAAAAGAACTGACCCATAAGAATCAATTGTTCAGGAATGGACTACACTGTTCATGCTGTCTGTTTTTGGTTCAATAAATAGAAGCAATTCATAAGTGTTTGTCAGAAATTGCTAAACTGGTCATGTTGTACATTTCTAATTCACTAACAAGACGAGTTCAAAAGAATCATTTGTTGGTGAATCAAACCATGCTGGTCATGCTGTATGTTTTTGGTTAAATGTTTGTGTTTGTAGGCATATATATATATATATATATATGCATACATACATACATATACATACACATATATATATATATATATATCCCTCAGGACATATTATTTTAGATAATAATTTAATAATTAAAATTTAAATTAAGCTCAGAGCATGTCTACGAGAAAAAAAAAAAAAAAAAAAATTAGAAAAAAAAAAGAGTATTGGACCTGATCAAAATAATAAGCTTAACTGAGCACAGCTTGTTTCAATCCAAAATCCATATTAAAGCTTTCCATAATCACTGACCAAAGCACATTAATATACTTGGCAGCACACCCAGAGTATGGTGTTATGAAATGGTTTATACATAGCAAAACCCTCCACAGGCCAAATTGTAAAGCAGACTCTGATTTCAGTGTGGTTAGCTGAGCTCAGAGTCGTCACTGAGAAACCTTATCATGTTGCCAAACCCTTTAATGTCTGACATACACAAATCATAGACCTCTGCAGAACAAAAAAAAAAAAACATAGATCTGACATCGAGGAGGTTTTACTTGCTTTACATTACATGACTGATAAGTGACCCCTGTAAGATCATGTGGAAATTGATCCCGCAGAAACTTGCTGTCACTGTTTTGAGAGTAAAAACAAAATGATTTTGTCATGCCCTAAATTTTCAGTCTAACGCCCTTCACAGATGGCTGAGTCTGACACTCCTGACTGTCGTCGTGAGGAAGTTAAAGGTTTTATGTTCAAAGCCTGGTGGGCAAGAAGGAAATGCACGTGTAACTCAAAACCTCTGAACTCCTGGAAGCTGAAAACCTGTTTTTTTGGACTGATTTGGATCTGCTGTATGTGGCTAAAGTCTGTTGGTATATATGCTGTGAGAATAAGTTGTTGACTTGGGAAATGTGTGATGTGGTCAAGAAGTAAAGCCTGAAACAAAAGCCCCTCACAGTTTTCTACTTATCTGAGGATTAAGCATCTTTACAAACACAAATCTAGGGAGTAAATGTACATTCAAAGGTAAAACGTAGAGTTACTGTTGTCGGCTCTGACAATTGATTTGTTACCTGCTCTTTCAAGTAGCAAAGTCGGTCGAGGAGGAGGAGACCTTCTATACACGGAGCCAAAATAACTTTCAACTGTGGAAGATGAAAACCAGCATGAGACAGAAACAGAGTCAGTGATCAAAATAAATGTCAGTTTTCTCTGTCATGCTCACCATGTTAAAAGCCACCATCTCATTCATTCTGGGACTGTAGCGTTCATGATAGCTCTGAATGTCATCGTCAGACAGCTGTAGACAACAAAAGATATCAAAAATATATAGAAATAAATCATAAAACACTGTTCTATTCACCAACAAGGATCTAAAATAAAAATGCATTTCTGCAAACTAGTAAAAATGTTGTGTCTTATATAAAATAAATAAAATTATATGAATTTAGATCATCTATAATTTAGACTAGCAAAAAGTACACATATATTGCAAAGAAAGTAATTCAAATTTCACTAATATTTCATGATAAAACATGTTTGGTACTGTTTAACTGAATTATAATCAATTATTGTTATCTTAACTGTTTTATTAATGTTGTATTACAAAATAAAAAAACAAGATTTTATATTAAATGTCATGAATAATAATACATTACAAAATAAATATTTAATATTGAAATTTGCATCTATTAGTGAAAGCTTCATATAACTCATCTTCGTTAATAATTAAACCAAATTAAAAGTAATGTTCCATGTAAATATTATATAATATACAGTATTATATTTTACAGAATGCTGCAGATTTTCCCTAGGCCTGGTGAAGCCGTTTTAATAGTCTCTTGCTATCTGTTCGCATATATTCCTACGTGTCAAACACATTTTAGTCTGGTAATCTCATTAGCTTCATTGTGGTGTAATTCAGATGCATGTGGGCTGACTGAAAAAAACATTAAAAGTAATGTGAGATCTTTTGGTTATTACTTTGGTGTCATCCAGATCCAGCTTCCTAAGTGCTCGTCTGACATAGTCCACAAACGTTGAGGCTTTGGAGTACACGTTTCCAACACGCTTCTCACTGTCAATACAAAATAAAATACTTTTAAAAAAAGTATCATAACAAAATAAGCTTTTTTCTTAATGCAGCTTAAAAACTAAATGAACAGACAGTAAGTCACATGTAGAGGGTGAACTCGGCCCTCCTTGTTGACTTGCCTATTACCGTAACCTGATGGTTTGGCTTTGACTCACAAAAGCTTATTAAACGTGAAAACAGGGTTTTAGGGTTTGAGTCATGTGCATCAGTCAGCACTGAATCAGATCTGCTCTCTGCAGCCACGATCGAGTATCTCAATAAACATTTCTTATCCTCCGCAAAAAGGAAGGAAGGACTAGTTGGAATCTGGAGCCTCTTTATTCTCTCCTTTAGTTTACTAAAGCTCTCCGGCGACTAAAACAAAGACAGGCGGTTGTTTTCTGTCTAATGAGCAGATGATGTGGTGAGAGCGCTGCCGTTGAGATATCTGATCCTGGTCTTTTGGAGAGACGGCGTCAGTGTGGGAGCTCAATATTTGTCATCGCGTGTGTTTCCGACTGAGAGACGCTCATCAGGGGGTCCGGGGTGTGTGTGTGTTTCCGCTTTTACAGACTGTGTTTCAAAGACAGGACTTTTTGGATTTTGCATTAAACTATAATTTACTGTCAAACCTGCAATATTTGGTTATAGTTCTTTAAACCATGAAGACTTGTAGTTTTTACAGATATTTAAATGCATCTAAAAGCCATAAAATAGACTTAATTATTTATAATTAGACACACACATACACACACTTAAAAATAATAGTAGTTAGCCGAAGAAAACAAGATATATAGATATGCACAATGCTAAAAAACATTAAATTAAACTTTTTATGATAATGACAAAAAAAATACATATACATAAAATACAAAAAAATTACTAAATAAAAACAATAATTTTTTATGTAAAATTTGTAAAATAAAACCTTTTTTTGCAAAAGCAGATAACTTTACATTATCACGTTTTTTGTGTTTTATTTGTATTGAATTTTTTTTACCTAATCAATATAAATTAGCTAGTTTGATTAAGATTAACTGAAATGCACAATGAAAGCATGATTTTTGAAAATTGTTAAAAATATAACATTATATAATATTGTAATATACTGTAAAATATTAATAAAATATGAAATAATAAATTACACTATATACCAATGAAATTATATTCACAAAATATACATGCTTAATAATTACGTATAGTTAATGCATTTAGATGCCTATTTACAAATTAATTAATAAAAGTGTTGTGTATAAATATTTATATATATATATATATATATATAGAGAGAGAGAGAGAGAGAGAGAGAGATAGAGAGAGGAAGGAAATAAGATAATTTATTTTAAAAACATATTTTACTTAAGCAAAATCTACTGCCAAACCTCCATTATTTGACTGTGTTTCTTTAGACCATGAAGATTTGTGCCAACAATCAGTACAAATACCTTTTAAAGCAATCGTAGTGATCCCGTAAAATAACATGGAGAACCGCCCGATAAAAAAGTGACTCCATAGGCAGCTGCAACAGACAAGAAGCCACAGTCCAAATCAGTTTGCTTCATTTCAAAGCTGATTTTGCTTACTTTTACAGCACATGCTTACTTCAATATGTTTGCTTACTTATTTATACTTTTAATTACTTCATTTGAAATGTTTGTACCATTTGTGGCAAATTTTGAAAACAGATTATGTCATATTTTCCATGACAATTATCTCATCCAAACAATCATCCATGCAGAAGACAAAAAGTTTGTTCATGCTGACTGCTTCACCTCTGTAAAGAGGACAAATCAAATTAAAATACACAGTGAGTCTAATAGCATTAGATAAATATGCATAGGTGCATATGCTGTACAGTCTGGCATTCAGGCTTGACCAGCACATTGCAATCAGCTGTGCAAACAGCATGAGATTGCGCTCTTCATATGCAAATTCTGTGGCGGAAATGAGTTTTTAATTGAAAAATGAATATTGATATGATACAAGACACAATCAAACTCACCCCTCCTCCAGCAGACACTCTCTCCAGAGCCTGAGAGGGGAATAAAAACAGCTTGTGAAGAGCTCAGCATTAGCCAAGTCTGCTGGAAACAAGCCTGAACTGAAAAAGCAGTGATAACTAAACACACAACATCATGGTTTGATAGTCGCCTTGAGTTCAATGGAATTATTTTTTTAAAACAACACCTAAAAGATTTTATATTTATAGATAAAACCTGATGCAACATGCATCAGCTAATAAGCAAAGGATGTGGTTGAAGATACGTGGGCAAAGTGATGTTATGTGCGATGCGAGAGCCAGACTTACGAGACAAGCTGACATCCTGGCATTTCGACCACAGAAACATGCCTGAGCTTTCAGATACTGACTCATAGGGAAACCACACACACCATCGACACACCCTGAGCAACAACCACAAAACAACACCAAGAAAACAGAGATGAAAAACTGTGCAGCTTCACTTCTAACATCAAATACTGTTCCAGCGTTCATGGGTTAGAAGAATTCACAGTCAGCAAGCCTGCATTAAAACTGATCAAAGGCTATAGTACAGACATTTATAATGTTATTAAAGATGTCGATTTCAAATAAAGGCTTTTGTACCCTTTTTTAAATTAAAAATGTTTTCCAAATGTTTTGAAGCCCTAAGATAATAATAAATGTGTCTAGAGCATACTGGAATGATTTCTGAATGATCATGTGACACTTAAGACTGGTGCAATGATGTTGAAAATTCAGTTTTGCATCATAGGAAAATTTTTTATTTTAAAACATATTAAAATAGAAAAGGGTTATTTGAAATCGTAATAATATTTAATAATTTTATGGTTTTTATTGCATTTTTAATCAAATAAAAGCACCCTTGGTGAGCGTAAGAGAATTCTTTCTTAACAACCCCAATGTTTTTATTGCATTTTCAACTAAACACTAAACATTTTATGGATGAGAACCTGTTGAACACATGCCATTCAAACAAGAGCCCCGCTGCAGTCTGAGGCCTATTCGTGGTGCAGATAAACACTGTTTACTCCAGCTATCATGCTAATCCAAACCATGCCAAACTGAACAGGATCCAGAGTCCAGCAAAGGCCTGAAAAATGTGTGTGTGATACAGAATGAGCTGTGCGGAAAAAAATGCCTGAGAGAGGGACAGTGAACAATTATGAAACGTTTGACTCCTTGTGAGTGAGCTTTAACAACGTCTTGAGGCGTCCAGCTGCTGGGAGATGTTATACTGAAGAGCCTACAGTTTGTGTGTGACAATACAACTTCAGTAAAACTGAAGTGTGTTTTTTTTAGTTTTTGAGGAAAATACAAACTTACTGCACTATAAATAAGCCACTGCTTAACTAATGATGTTGGTGGGCGGGACTTCCTGTTTTCTGTTTAAGTAGGAGACATTTGCGTGGGCTCTTCTGAATTGAGTCAGCAAATGCAAGGCCAGGAGATATCGTGGAAAAAGTATTACCCTGTCAAAATTAAAAGATCATAGCAATAATTCTGCTCATGCAAGTGAAATTCTATGTAAAATTTTGAACCATTAATCTGTGGGATGCTGCTAGCGGCACAAAAATGCTTCACCTTTCAATGCAAATTATGCAGTAATCGTACAGTGTTTCTGAGACTAAAAGACACAACGTGCATTTCGATCGGAACTGCTTTTGTTGCATTACATTTTTTTTCTTCTTCAGAACAAATGTGCTTGTAAAGCGAGCCGCTGAAAACACTGACATCATCATGCTGCGAATGCCACATGTTGTACTGACTCTTCTTGAGTTTGTGAGATCAAACAGACAGTCTGTTGAAAGGAAGAGTGTTTGTGATGTCTGTCCAGCTTTTGCATACACTTCATGCATTTTAGCTGTCCCTTCAGCTATCGAGGGTCTGTGATGTAATCACCAGGCCTTAAAAGACAATGAGATATTATTGGGCTACACAGCACAGTAATTATGTGATCAAAATATCATATTTTGAAGGCACTCCAATCCTTTCTGCACTGTGTGCTCTAAGAGAATGTGTCTAAGAGGCAGACAGAAACCACATGCTCTCTTAAAACTAACACCAAGTCTTAAAGGAAAAGTCCTTCTAAAAATAAAAACTGTGTAATCATTTAGTAATTCTCATGTTGTAAAACCTGTATTCTCTACGAACATAATTTGAATAAGTGTCAGTGCTTTTTGTTCACACTATGAGAGTCAGTGGGAGCCTAATGGGGTTGTTTTGGAGACTAGTGAACTAGTGAATAATAATAATGGTTGCTATTGTTACAATTATATTACAGTACTATTTATATTACTCATATGACTGTATTATTTATATAATTTATATATATAAATAATAACAACAATTATTATTAAATAATGAATTAAGTGATTTATTAATAAACAACCATTAATTAAAAAATGTATTATAAAACAATACACAAAAAAATGATAAAAAAATATTATTATGTTATAAAATGTATTAGCTATTTTACAATGAATAATACATGTATTATAATTGTTGTTATTATATTACTAAATTATATAATATTGCACATTATATATTATAATTGCTTTAGCTGTTCATTTAATCCATTACTGAATAATAATTAATTTTATAATAATTCTTACAATGTTATATATTTGTAGATGTTAATCATTACAGATGTTAATTATTAGGACATTGTAAAAATTATAGTTATTAAGATGTTATTAGAATGTAACAGTTCACAATCATCATCATCAATATTATTTAACAACTTATACATTTGAATTTATCTAGTAATAAAACAAAGAGGAATAAAGTTATTTAAAAAATGATAAATAACACAGTGTTAAAATAATAATTATTATTAGTATTTTTACTATTATTATACATTTTTATTGGTACAGGGCTACTCATTGGTGGAAGGAGCATACAGAGTAATGCAATTCCATACAGCTTGTCTCGTTTAAAGACTTGTTCAACCATTCTGATAGAGACTGATCTGTGTGTGTGAGTGTGTGTGTGTGTACAGACAGGAAGTGTTCTTACCCTGTCTGTCCTGATCAAACTCTTCAGAGAGCAGGTGGTAACAGCAGCCCACACTGCAAACGGCGCGCAGCTCCTGTTTGGCCCTGAACATCCTCAGAGTGCTGGGGGCCAAATCTCCACACGTATGCAGACCAACCAGAACTGCATCCTGGGCACCAGCCAGAGAAAAGAGAGAGGGAAGAGGAAAGAAGGGGGCAATTTAGTGAAATCAACACAGACCGTTTGCCATCTCTCATTGATCATAAATAATTTGCTATAGACACATCCAAGTCCCTCTCCATTCCTGAGCCCAATTTCACCTAATTAACATGATTAGGATAATCGCAGGCGTCTCGCTGAGCTGTAATAGCATTGATACAACTTCAGCTCTATAATCAGAGCCCACAGCTGGACAACTGTAGCATAATACTTCTCTTGTGCTATTATATGAGTTTACATGCGTGTACATGAATTATTTGATACTGAAAGAATGTCACATGAAATGCATGCACAATGAATTTAAGAGTTAAAAATGCAATGCTTCAAATAGAAAAGAAAATATTTCAGCACATATGTAATATTTTAAGCATGATATGATGATATAACAACAATGTAAAAATTATTTAATTCACTGATTCATTATAATAATTATTGTTAATATTATTATCCTAACAATAATGCTAAAATAGTCATAATCTTTTATTATTAGTAGTCATTATTATTGCAATTAAGTAATACATAAAATAATGTAACAATATTACAATAGTAATTATTATAATTGAGAATTTTATTTATTATTTATTTATTATTAAATTTATTATTTTTTAGAATTTTCTCTAAATAATTCTAACATATATTAATAATTATTTTTAAGCAATAAATATTAATAATAATAAATCGATAATTTATATAATAAGAAATAGCAACATTAGTAGTACTAATCATAAATTATTATTATTTTTGTTATTAATTTTTTCCCTCTGTATTATGGCATCTCTTCACCTCCAGCTCTGTGATCAGTGTCTTGAGCTCAGTTTCTGCAGTGACATATGAGGTCAGAGGGGAATACAGGCTGTCATCCCTGTTGTTTCCCCTCCCTTCTCGAGCTTTCCTCTCCAGATTCTCTCTTTTCCTCTTCTCCCTTTCCTCCAGACTCAACTGGCTGGGGTGGACACGCGGAGAGACATCCTCTATGACGTCTAGAGACAGCACACTGAGGAAGCTGCTTCCTGAATCTGCATCATTTGGGTCTAATGAACAATCTGCTGCATTACCGGAAGCGGATGAATCATCTGTGACTTGTTTTGATAAAGCACTGGTTTCCACAGGAGCCCCAAAGCGTTCCCTTTCCTTAGTAATAGAGTTTTTGCAGCCATCAATGTTTTCAAAGTTTCTGCGGTGTTGTTTACTCTCATTCTCACTGTCCAAAAGCTGCTGCTTAGTGCCACTGTTTGCTTTCTGATAGGCTTTGGAGAACTTCTTCAGTTTCCTGTTCCTCTCCTGAGCTCCATGCGTGTTGGTGCTGGAGGAGTCGATCCCAAACACCTGAAGGTTAAACCGCATGGACAGATAGGAGCACAAGTAGCCTTTCCCTGATCCCACGTCTATCACCTGAGAATAAGAAACAGATCATGAAAAAATGTAATTCAGTTCCATTTTTAGCAAAAATACATTTAAAACATTTTACCTGTTTGACTCGGCAGCATTTGGCCAAAAAAGCCACAACCTCAGACATTGCCTGCACCTCATGGGCCTTCTTACAGTTCATAAACTCATCCGGTGCAGTAATTTCGTCTGATGTCTCTCCTATGGGAATTGCAGACAATGCATGAAATACGACCTTCTAATAACCTGAATGCAACATGCATAATAATCACAGTAAAGATCCAGTGGAATGTAAATGTGATTTCCAGTGCTTCTGATCTGACTGCAGTTACCTGCTATAGTGTCTCCAGTCATCAATCTCAGATTCTGCATCAGATCTTTCAGCTGCATGCAGACCCCCAGACCTGGTAAACAATGGGATTTCGCTGCCCTCAGCAGGGCTGATATATCCACCAACTTACTTGACGCATTGCAGAAACCAAAGGTGGTGTTTTCCTTCTCTAAATGTAATTACAGTATTTAAACACACAGACAAAATAAAAGATGAACTATGAATCAGATTGAGAGCATCTTACCTTCTATCGCCTCCATGCGGTCTTGTGAGGAACTGAGAGCACACAACACTTCCTCGGGACTCACACGCATGAACGTGCTCCAAACATCACGCGTGTAAAAGTCCACAGTGTGCGCATTTGAGATACTTAATGATATGGATAGAAAGCGCATAACTTCATCTATTTTCTTTTTTAAAATGTCGATGGGTGTTTCATTAAATGCCATTGTTTACAGGCACAGAAAAGTGAGAATATTTAGCAAGAGCAGCAGCTGTTGACACAGCATTTAAGACATAAATAGTCAAATGCGGATATGATTCCTCTGAGCGACCGACTGCGCGGCCATTTTGGGTGTACCAGTCAGCGTTCTGTTGAATGGGCGAAACGAATATGTTGCCCTCACACAAATGGAGTTTAACTTGATTAGTAATGCCTTGAGACAATCCCTACGTCATTATTGTGCGTCTTTACACGAGAAACATCCGTTTTGTCCACATACTAGTGTAAGCAGATGTCAAGTTAACGTGAAACATGGCACCTTTAAAACAAAACGCAAAAAATAAAGGTCCGATTAAAGGAAAATACTTCAATAACAAATTCGCGCACGGTGGTTTATCACACAACGCCAGAAGGAACAAAAAATGGGCTCCGGAGAACAAGGTTTTTGATGGTAGTTTAAAAGAGGGTGAGTAGTTCACTTTAAACACAGCCACATAAATAAGTTGTATATAATTAAATGGATGATAGATGTAAGCATGTCACAATGAATAAACAAATTAGACATAAAACCAAGTATAAAGACGTCCGAAATTATAAGTATTTAAACGCACGTGCCTTGTTCTTAGATATGTAACTGTTATCGTTGCTTTAACGTCAGTTACACACATTTTTGAAAGCGTTTATACCATATTATACAAAAAAGGCCAACTTACATCTCATTAAAATTGCCAAAACATATTTTTGATTAACCAAATAGATCCAGAAAAAATTAACACTATGACATTAACCAATATTTACACTGAATAGTTGACAGTGTGCATAAAAGGACTACATTTATAGTGTACCGTTTGATTCTTATTTCCCTTTTTTTTTATTAGGTCAGGGGTTTGCCCTCAAAAGAAAGGAGAAAATAAAACATGAATATAACAAACTTCTCAGAATTGAAAGAAAGAAAACGCAACCATCAAAAATCAAGTTAGAGGACAATTATCCTGAGCATCTGAGACATTTATACCTGGCTGAAAGAGAACGACTAGATGAAGAGGATCAAGAGAAAAAGAAGAAAAGATGTAAAAGGAGAGCAGTAGATGAAGAGACAGAAGCAGACGATGAAATAAAAACTGTGTTGGATTCACCTATCACTGAGAAACACGTCTCAAACACAACGATTGAACAAACTACCACCCCTGATACAGCTAATGAACCAGCAGAGTCTGTCAGGTACAGTGACAGCTAGTAAAATAAAAGTATACACATACACACACAAACGCAAAAAGCCACATTCCTGATTTCTGATTTGTGCCATCAGCTCCAGTAAGACTCCATTCATCCAAAGAAAGCAGAAAATGTCATCGTATCAGAAGACAAAGCAAGAATATGAAAGGATGCAGGAAGAACGGGCACGAAAAAGAGAGGTAAGGAAATAAAAATGAGAAAATGTATCCGTATGATTGAATCCTTTAATGAATTCTATGAGAGAAGGGCCCATTATGTCATGTAAACATACACATTTTCATTATCCTTTATAATCTTTGGCAAGTTGATAAATGTTCTGTTATGCGTGGCTTTGTAGGAATTCTTGAAAGACAAAGCTCAGCGAGAGGAGGCTCTGAAGAAATATAAGGAAAAGAAAATAGCAACATATCAGTTGTTAAAAAAGAAAACCAAGAAGGGTCAGCCCAACCTCAATCTGCAGATGGAGCTGCTGCTGCAAAAGATTCAAGCTCAGCGCAAATAATTAAGTGTCATACAAAACAATCAGACTGTAAAGTTCAAATGAACCATTGCACCTATAAACTCTGCAGTTTGGGTGAGTGTGTTTTGTTTTTAACCTCAAGGATGTGTATACCTTTGCGTATCTTTGTCATTCACAAGAACTATTACTGGGAAAAAAATATTAGATTGTTTTTGTCTTATGTTAATTCAAGCTCCTAATACAGAACTAAAGCTGTGACAGTAATCTTGTGAATAAACATTAAGCTTTATAATATCTCTTAAATGGTCAGTATTCGTGTCCTTAAATTTAGTTAGATAATGCTGTTAATAGGCTAAAAGAACAGTATTGCCTCAAAGTTCTTCCTTAATAATTCTAATATAGTTTTATGAACTACTTGTTTGAAAGTATTTTTGTGACATAATGAGTGATTTATATTTTTTGTTTATTTATACCAAAAAAATTAACACATTAAAATGTCTTGATACTGAATTTGCAATGCATGTAATCTTTCAAACAAAAATATTTAAAATACATAAAAACCTAAGGCACTGATATATTATTAGTAACGAAAGAAACTCCCAGTATATCCAGTTACTGTAATATGATTTCATGAACAGACACAGTAGGTGTGGTCAGTTTTATGGCTCCTCCCCCACATCGTCATAGTCTGTTTTTGAAAACATAAAATCAAATTCATGTTAATTTTTATGAATGCATTATGATTTAAAAAAAGTTTAATTAAGTGAGACAACTATTAAAAGTACGTTATGTAAAAAGGTTACAATAACATACCCAACAGGTTTCTCTAATTTTCTCTAACCTCACATTGTAATTTGTGACACAGCATATGTCAATTATCTTATGACTGTCTGAAACTTAGAATAACCCTGATAAAGCCATGATTCATTAATTATATAGAAACCTATATAAGAGTGATAATAAATCCCAGTTTAGTTGTGACTCACTCGTTACATCTTGAAAGTTCTGTCCAATAATGATGACATCATCATAATGCTCTGGTTGGTACACTACACACATGAAAATATAATCAGAACAACTGTTACATCATTATTTCAATACTAATCATCACTTTAAATGCATTATGTTAAATGATACGAACACACAAATATCCTTGCATGAATCCATCCTTTACAACCTATTCTCTCTCTCGCACACAAACAAACATGCACTGTGGTTTTCCGTCAAATAAATGTAAATACCTTTTTTAATATCCGAGTTCTGTTCACTCATCATCATGACATCATCATAGCTTTCAGGACTGCCATCTACAAATTTAACATGAGGCATTACATCCATACAAAATACATATACAAACAGTGGGTATATTAAATCAGGGGTGTCAAAACCTGAAGGTACACTGAGGGAGGTGCTGTCTTTTAGAATTTAGTTCCAACCCTAATTAAACACACCTGACTAATAATTAAGGTCTTTAGGCTTTCTGGGTGCTTCTCAAGTGAAAGGAAGCATTTATGATGATGATTCTTCTGAGGCTTAATAAAATGAGATGGTCTTACTGTGGTCTACTTAGAGCACATCTGTGGTATCCCAGTAGTTTACATCATAGAGTTTATCAAAGACATTTCGGGACGAGGGGGTGAAGGCAGTTAAGCTCTCCACCTCCCTAATAATTTTATTATCTTGTTATCCTATCAGAAGCCTCAAACCACCCTATAAATACCCTCAATTCCTTCCT
>JAUCMT010008184.1:0-23667 GCA_032357475.1 Enteromius thamalakanensis | reverse complement strand
TGTGTGTGTATTTATCTCTTTTGATTTAGGGTTTGTTTTTGTACAATATTTTTTCTCTGTGCAGTTGTGGTCACATTTTGAACAGGAAGCACAGCAGCACCTTGACCACATGCACTTTGGGTACTGCAAGACAGCATTACAGTGAGAACATCCGCGTTTAACATGACGACTGTAAAATACAGACACATTAGCACATCTCATTACATTATTCACCATACGAGACAGAGACCAACAGAAGCTGAATTTCAGACATTATACGTGGCTGTTCTGAACTCTGTTGAGATATTGAGTAAGAGGGAGTCAGTCTGCTCTCTGTCAATCATTATTATAAATTACAAGCTACTTCACTCTCCAAACGCTTCTGTCATTGGTAATTGCAGCATTTTCTGCCCCGAATGAGTATCAAAGAGAATTAATTTAGTACTGTACTGAATACTGGGCAGTAGCTCCAAGCTTGTGCTCATCACATACTAATCACTGGACTTGAGAAGATGTTGTAATATTGACACTAACACTGGCCGGAATCAATAAATAAATGCTGTGAAATGAGATATTCACGTACGCTGGAGAATATTTCAGCAGAAGTAGTGTTTCTGATGTGCTTTTGAGCATTGTGGAGAAAGGAGACAGTCTTATTTGCATGAGGAGGACTTGCACAAAGACAGCCTCAAAAGAATGTGGCGAGTGTTCAGTGACAGCATTGTTCCTGTGTCTCCTCTGATCCCCCGCACAGTGTTCAAGCTGAATTACAGCGCCTCAGACAGCGCCGACAAGAATGGAGTTAAGAACAGACTGAAGAAGTTCATCTCCAGACGGCCCTCCATGAAAACGCTACAGGAGAAAGGCCTTATTAAAGGTAAAGCATTCGCCATGTGCACTCCACACAATACACTGGGAAAAAAAAAAAAATAATAAAAAAAGGCAGCTGTGGCTGTAAAAAGTACAGTAAAATGTAAACAACTTACACTCAATATTAAGAAACAATAAAATAAATCAAAATGTGATGTCACATTACAGATTATTCTGTGAATAAATATATATGTAAATTATTAGATGACATGTTTTTGCTACCAAAAACTGTAAATTCAGTAATATTGTAATGTTTAGCATGAAATAGCATTTTACGGTATTTTACCGTATATAATTAGGGAACGTAGATATTTCAGCAAACTGTCCAAATCATCTTTTTACAATTTTAATCTCTTTCTTCAGACTATCAGATTAAAAAACTCTCATCTTTTTTAGTCTTATTCATTTAACAACTTTGCCCAGTTGTAGCCCAGTTAATAGTCATAATTACATGCTACATAATTACTGGTTACATATTACGTGATGACATATGAATGTGCAATCTTAGGACATTCGTTTATTTTGGCTCTGCGTGTTTCCATATTAAACACAACTGTGACCCAGTTTAAAAAAAAAAAAGGAAGCAAGGCATTCTTTTTCCTTTACACATTATAACATTTCAACAAGCGATCCCTGACGCCGAATCTTAAAGACTGTAACTAATATATTCCATTCATGGCATACACCAAACATAACATTAAAGGATATTTTAAGCATACTTGGAACCCTCGGCTGAAGGTAATGATATCTTTAATTTCCTCTGGTGTCAAAAAAGACCCTTTAATGTAGTATCTGTGGGGGTAAATGGGAGATCAAAGAGGACAATATTGAGGGAATGAATAAAACTACTGTGGGATTAACAGAGTAGCGCAGGTGGCCCCTAACACAGCTATCTCTGGCAGAGCTCCAAGGCCAGCTAGCCCGCTAAACATCCATCTCCAAATTAGGATCGTTCCATATTGTAGCGGCGCTTTCTAAAAAGTCATTTATTTAGAAATGCCCCTCCTGCCTGATATTTCTCTAGGAAACCTTCATTTGTGCATTTGTATGCAAAGGTGGCTTGCTTGCAGTCATTTATGCATTTAGCACATCGCCACTTCCCCCCGCTCCTTGCGGGTGCCGAAATGAGAGCAGGACATCTTTGATGTTCCAGAAGCCTCTGGGACAGCTCGCCTGGTCCTATATGAACTCAGAAAGCCAAATGATGAGGACACTTGCACCTCTGCTCTGACAACTGTAGTTTTGCTCATTATGGCGGGTTCTGATCTTTTGTGGGCCGTCTTTGAAATATGACTGCCTCAAAACATTCCGCTATGCATTTCAGCTGTGAAATTCCTGGGTGACACGTTACATTATAGGACTTATAATTACGTGTCCTTAAAAAAGCAGGCCTATTGAGCACTTCTTAATCTGTAATTATTTTTTGAAGCAGCTTGTAATTGCTTATTGCTTTTATAAGTGTCAGTCATTAAAAATAATAATAATTGCATTATTTGTTGATTTATTAATCACTGATAAATTGTAGATATTTGTTAAAAAAAGACCCCGAATTTAAGACATTATTGTGATTGAATAGACAGTGCAATAAAATAAATATATATTATATAATATATAAATAAAAATATTTTGTTTTCAGTCTTATGCCATGAGATGCACAAATGTAAAGTTTTTTTTCTCAAAATTCAAGATATATTAACATTTATTTACTGTTGCCCATTGATACTGTTAATAAATATTATATTAGTAATATTATCAATAATAATTTAAGATGCTGTTTTAAATTAATTTATTATTAAAAATTAACACATTAAATTTAGAGCTCTGCTATTATTGTTATAATTATTATAGTATTAGTAATGGTAATCATTATTTTATTAGTATTTTTTGTGATAATAATTGCATTGATACTTTTAATATGAATAAATTAACAATTATGACGTGGACTCTGTAATACAAAGTGCTAGCAAATGCTAATTTAGCTTTATATACTTACTATTCATATTTTTCACAGACCGAGTGTTTGGATGTCACATGCTGACCCTGTGCGATCGAGAAAGGACCACAGTGCCCAAATTTGTGAAGCTGTGTGTGGAGGAAGTAGAAAAGCGAGGTATAGCTCAGAAATGTTGGTTCTCTTTAAAAGAAATAATTGCGGTAGTGCCTTGCTGACTGACTGACAGATGTCTTTCCCCTGTCCTCACAGGCCTGGAGGCTGATGGGATATACAGGGTGAGTGGCAATCTGGCCATTATCCAGAAACTACGCTTCCTAGTTGATCAAGGTAAGTTTAATTCATTCTCAATCAAGTCATTATCAATCATCAGTGGTTGGTTTAAAGCCAGCATCTGAATCAGTGTTCATCTAAATGTCACCTTATCATTTTAGGTTCTAAAGGCTTAGCTGAAAGGTAGAAAGTGTTTCATTTGTATTAGGCGCCACAAATTGTTTGATAAGGATTTTCAATGTGGTTTGATATGCACTGAAATGCAAGCAGAACAATGTGTTTGGCTCTCAAGGGGCGTATTAACGTTGACATAATGATTAGCATTTTTTAATTTCCTCATCAAATGACTGTTGTTCTAATTCTCTCTGTTGGCTTCTCTGACTGTGTCTCTCTTTCCCCAGAGGAGGAGCTTGACTTGGGCGACAGCCAATGGGAGGACATCCATGTCATCACCGGAGCGCTAAAGATGTTTTTCCGTGAACTGCCAGAGCCCCTGTTTCCCTTTCGCTTTTTCGACTTGTTTGTGGAAGCCATTAGTAAGTACTGAAATTGATACGAGCAAATCAGTGTTATTGCTACAGATATTTGGGATTAGAACCTTAAAATGTATTACAAGGAATGATTAATTATCTTTCCCAGAGATGTGAGCCCTCGGAATACTCAAAATGTGATCAAGTGTTCCACAGCAGCATCAAGTTATTTCCATTCATGGTTTACAGCTTAGTTTGACCCAGTCCTCCTAACTGTAATTCAAGCCGCGGATGGCTAAACCGCTCGCCACTCTTGGGTTGAGTTGTGCTATTTGGGATTGACCCTCTTAGACGCATTCTTGCAGATCTGTCAGCCAAAAGGGGTCGCTCTTTGACAGGGAGGTGCTGAGATCATTCAAACTCCCTGTTGGGGGAATTTCTCAGGCCAGAGGGCAAAGTCAGGGCCTGTGGTCCAGACAGAAACTGTCACCAGATCGGCCTTAGTGTCACGTGTAACCTCCCTCCAGCAGCACAGAGCAAACTCTGGGCCTCATCTTGAGCGTCCAGCTGACGCCAGTGTGTTTCTCTTGGGCAATCTACCTTCTGAAAGGCATGTACCTTGTAAAATATATGTATGTACCTTTGTGCTTAAAACAACATTTGTCCTGCACTTTTGTTTTATGACTTGTTCGGTTTCTGAAGCCCTGTAAGTTTAAAAACAAACACTTTCAGATTAGTGGCCGTGTGAACTACATAGTGGTGATAAACTTTGTACTAAGCTGTATACGGGCAAGTATACAGAGAGTAAGTATAGAGCAAATAGGCAGTGGAGAACATTGCAGGCACAATTGCTGTTTTATGGACCCAGACATTGTGAACAGGAATGACAGAAAATAAGTTTGGAGTAGAAATGTTTAAAACTTTTAAAGCCAAGAACCCAGAATAATAAAAAAAAAAAGTTTAAAAGTTTGAGTAAGTACCTATTTTTTAAAATATTTTTTTTCTACTTTTAATTAGGATGCATTAAATTTAGCCTAAATTACAGATCTCAATAAGAGCTCTATTTATTTCAAAGAGTGCTGTTTTTTAAACATTGCATTCATCAAAGAATCCCTAATATTTTAACATTCATTATGATAAGAAATGCTTATTGAGCACAGCACCAAGTCAGCAGTTTGAATAAATTCTAAGGATCACGTGTTCATGTGAAGACTGAAGACTATTTTTATTAAAATTAAAACCTTTTTTATAGTAATATTTTACATTAATATTTGTTCTTACTCTTATGGTATTTTAAATAATTGCAGCCTTACTTTTTAAAACATGTCATTATTTGAATAAATATATAATTGACTTCAACCATGCCATTTTACTAATGCCAAAACAAATAACAAAAACATATTTTTTAATTACGTTGACTGTGTTAAGTCAAGTGTTAAATGAAACATGTTTAAATGCAATTTATACATTTTTCAATAATTTTTCTTGCAAAATGCAAGTGTAATTTCTAGCCCCCTTTTGTGGCCCCGATGGGTCTTGGTTTATGAAAGTATCACCAATCATAACCTACAAATTCCATACTTGTTTTATAGAATTACTTACAGTTTCACTCAAGTTTTTTTTCTCTCTCCAGTTTGTTTAAATCAATGAATGATTTATAATCTTAGAGTCTTGAGATATGAAGCAAAAGGCCAGCGTGCTCACTGTAATAAGTGCAGGGATATCATTATGAACACAGCACCTCAGTATATCCCCAATGGAAGGAGATATGTGTGAGACAGAATGGGAACAGGCCTGGGGTGATCTTGTAAATTGCTAATAAATATTTACTCATGCTGCATGTAGGCCAGAGTACCACAAACTGCTTGTATCCAATTAATCAGTAGATAAGCCCGATCACTTACAGATAGTGTTTAGACAACTAATTATTACTGTAAAAGGGCCCTAATAGCAGGAGGTATAATTAGTTCAACCTGCAACACTTCTCATCCAAAAGGAGGGTATGGGTATGTTGCTATAACATACTACTGTTCCACTGTTTTTGTTGTATGCTATATGTAAACAATAAACTTTCAATTTGTTGCTTATTAACAGTTAGTAAGGTGATTGTAAAGTTTAGGTATTGTCTAGGATAAGAGGTGTTAAATATGGTCATGCCGAATATGTGCTTTATAAACGCTAAAAAACAACCAATATACAGTATTAATAAAAGTATTCTATGTGAAAATCGGTCCCTAAACTAAAGTGCTACCCCTAATTTAATCAGACTGATTCAGTAACTATTATTATTTACTTTAGGAACGAGTTATATTAAACATGACAATAATTTGACCTTAACTTAACCCTCCATTCTTAGTATGAGAAGTGACTTTCATTGTTGACTCATTATTTAATGAATCTCCTGAGATATTTTTAACCACAAAATGTAAATTTTTTAACAAAAAATTATTTGTACGTTTTAAATAATGAATTTTTTGTTTTATGTGTTTATTTCTGAGACTACCCCAATCTTATAAGTCATTTATATTGAGTTACGTTACATTATGTTACATTATATTATATTATACACATAGCAGGACAATCTTATAAGTCATCTATATTATGTTGCGTTACGTTACATTATATTTTATAATATTATATTATACACATGGCAGGACACTCTTATAAGTCATTTATATGATGTGATGCGATGTGATGTTACGTTACATTACTTTACATTACATTATATTATATTGCATTATATTATTTTATATTATATTATATTATATTATACACATGGCAGAACAATCTTATAAGCCATTTATATGATGTGATGTGATGTTACGTTATGTTAAGTTACGTTACATTACATTATATTATATTACATATTAAGGACAGTAATAAGCCATGTTCTGTAGAACAAGATTGCTTGCACTGTAGACTTTTGTAGAATGTAGGTTACTAAGCTCCTCCCCATCTGTAATATTGGCACGGTTTACTAAACCTTGCAGCTCATCTTACATTTCATTTACCGAAACTGCTCAACATCCTGGTTCATTGATCTCACTAGACCACTGACAAGCAATTTCTGTGAACCCAGCTGATACTTGAGTGGCTCAGGTCTTCTGTATTGGTCCATCACTGTCAGAAGAGGACAGCTCCTCTAACCATGGCTGCCCTTTAAATGGGTGGTATTAACTAAAGGTCTCCGGAGCGGTACTTTGGACAAGGATACATTCAATTAGGACAGCTGCCCAATCGCACACAGCTTCTGGAAATCTTGCGACGCTCAAAGTAATTTAAGCTTACTGGAAGTTTTGGCAAATTATTAATATGCAATCTTGCAGGCTTAAGACTTCGCCCAGCATTTAAACGGCCCCTTTCGCTCACGATCTGTAAGATGCTCAGAGCACATTTCGTCTTCTCGCTTGCAATCTGTATGTTTATTTAAAATGTACGCACTAGCTCCCACAAACCAACATTTGGGCTTTCCAGGGTCCTCAGGTGAACAGTTGGCCTAATTTTTCATTCTTTCACTCGGTGCCTGTTGTGGATGTGGCAGGCACCAGCTCTTGGCTCACGATGCTCTAAATCTATTATTCATATTGCCTGGTATCTTAGCGACATTGTCCTGCCACCTGTCCAATAGACAAGCTCGCCTTGTTGTACAAAGCGAAGACATACTTGTTGACAAATGGAGGCTTTGTTCTCCGAGCCCACACACACAATTCAGCGTTTGTGTAGTAATCTGGAAAGTTCATTCAGATGGACTGTATCGTTATATCACATTTGAAGATGTCCGATTGCGTATTTTAAAAAGCGAGACTGTAAGATTTCCAGCTCGACTTCTTCTGTGAGTAACCACAGTTCCACAATTGTAGTGTAAAATGTGCTGAAATAATGCCAATCAGAGCTGCGTCAGACAGTACATCTGTCATAACATAATTGTTTGTCTGTTCTGATGTTATGCTCTTTCAGCTGACAGTTCAAACTTCAGTCTGTGAATCACAAGCCTTTACATTCTATGCAGCTTTTCTCATTTGTGCAACGTGGCCTCATTGCCATGCAAAGCTAGCATGCAGAAATATTTTCAAATGCATAAATCTCTTCCCAGTCTCTATATTTCATCAAGAAGTTTTTCATGTTTAATAAATTACAGCGCCGATCCTCTAAGACTTTGTTATTCATAAAGCAAAGTATTCAATTGGGATACATTTAAAATCTTAATCATAACCTGCAGGACTATTTGCAGTGTGCTAATATTTGCCTTGACGAGGCTTAAAGAAGCCCGCAGACAAAGCTCGCAGATGGGCTTATCCTGAGAAGCAAAGCTGTACTGCAGTAAAGATGGTCTCATTGTTTGTAATTGGATTATATTCACAGATTTTTGTAACCAAAAGTGTATCTATTTTTTACTGTACATCAGTTCTTTTCACAAAACAATGATTTTCTCTCTGTGTTTGATTTATAGAGTGTGCGCTGTAGCAGTGGCTCTGCCACATTTGTGCAGCCCTGAGTACATAAAAATGTTTCGTCTGAACTGTAATGTCAGAAAAGGACATTGTGTTTTGTTATTTTACCACAGCGAAATTGTATTTACCAGGAATTAACAATGATACCTAAAATTACAATAAAATACTGTATCGTTTTTTTAAATTAACACTCTCGTCTTCTAAAATGGTCTCTTCCCAAAAAAATGTTTGTAAGTATATTTAGTATTATTTAATAGCATTAATAGTATTAAATAATGGTTTTAGTTCTGTATTGCAATAATGCAACATTTTATGGAAATGACTTACTGTTATAGATAATTGGAATAAAATTCATGCACCTTTTGTGTTTTTTTTTTCATATAGTTTTGCATTATTAAAATACATATGAACAAACAAACATATAAATAACAAGTATATAAATAGAAATATATTATATTATAGTTTTTAAACAGAGGTTTGCAGTCTTGTGTTTTACCAAATAAAAATTCAAATGCACATATTATGTATTTTTGCCCATTTAGTGGCTTTTTTAGAACACTCAATTTATTTTAATAGCAATCCCCTTTGATCCGAGTACTATAAGAATAATGCTTACCATAGTGAATTCATGCTGATTTAGGGTATAGGCATTTTGAACGAGTTTTATATTAATGACACTGTCCCCACCATCTGTCCAAAATACAGGACAAGGGACCATCTCCAATATGCTAGCCACCAAAGGCAAAGTAATTAATGACAGCAATAATGCCAGCAATAATGACTAGATTAAATATTTTACAGGCCGACTGCCATGCAGTGTCAAAGCCAAAAGAAAGCTAACGGCCTCCACTGAGATAATGCTTGAAGAGAAAGTCATAAAAAAAGATATTACTTGAATAAAGTAAATGACAAAATGTTGATGAAAACTGTAATGAGGAATTCTAGTTCGTAACACACATTGTTTCGCTAATTATGTGACCTTGACATTAAAATTGATGCTAACATTCTATTTTGAGCGGGTTAGGGCATCGTATGCACAGTTTTAAGCCCTGATGGTTATAGCTAACTCGATTAAAAAGCACAAAACATTGTCCCTCTGCTAGTGGTACCTAGAGGAGCGGGTCAGAGATTCGCTCTCTGTCCTAGAACATGGTCTCTGTCTGTGCTCAATTGACAGACCTGGCATCTGACAGGGGCATCTGCTCATGGAGCCTGTGCCAGCACGGTGTATACACGGAGACATCTGCTCCATTAGTGCCCAGGGGGCATCCTGGGCAGTACAGTAGACTGGGGGCATAACTACTGCCAGCTCCCTTCCATGGCACATCCCATGAATAGGATGGTATAGCTGTTAGCCAGCCACAGTAGGAATAACCAGTGATGTTTTCTTAGAGGAAGAAGACAAATGAGATTTCGCTCTGTTTAGAATGTGTAAACAATCTAAATTGATTTACAGCACTGAAAATTTGTTTCATTATGATGGTAAATCAATACAGTTATGCTTGCTATTATCTTACGAGGCATTTTGAACCTTTTGGGCCACCTCTAATAAACTGCATGATATGAAAGGTCTTTTCACTTTTAATTGTGTGTTTTACAGTGTATTAGAGATGCCTGTATGCACATTCATGGGGCAATTTTAGTGGTAATGTGATATGATATTGTAAGCATCATATATAAATAAAGTATTAAAAAGATTTATTAAAATTTATCACAAAATATGTTTGGTTTGCTTGATGTACAGTATATACAAAACAATCAGTACTGTACACTTATACACTTGGATTTAGAGTAGAGTAGTGTAGATATATATATATATGTGCTTTACATTGATTAAAACACTTTTTTAATTACTTAAGTTATTAAATATGTATATTTAATAAAAAAAAACAATTCAGCAAGGGCATAGTAAATTAAACACACAAAGTTTTTACAAATATATTTCTACCTCAGATAAATGCTGTCCTTTTTAGATAGCTTAAAAAATCTTACTATGGCTAAAAAATGGTCTGGCAGAAGAAAAGAAAAAAGGTCTGGCGGAAAAAAAGAAAAACATTCTTGAGCACCAAGTGAGCATATTAAAATGATTTCTGTAGAATCATGTGACACAGGAGACTGGGGCAATGGCTGCTGAAAATTTAGCTTTGACATAACAAAAATTACATAGAAAGCAGTTATTTTAAATTGCAAAAATATGTAATAATTATTACATTTCTCACACTGTTTGTATTGTATTTTTAGCAAATAGATGCAATCCTGGACACTTCTCTCAAAACCATTAAAAAAATCTTACTGACCTCAAACTTTTGAACGGTAGTGTGTATTTGGCAGGAACTGGTGGTTGTATAATCTTAAAGGGCTGTTAATATTCTTTTAAACAAATCCGTTACGGTGAAATTTGAGCTGAGGGAGTTTGGAGTGCACACAGGTGGCCCTGTGAAAGCTCCATTTCAACATCTGCTCAGGTTCCATTATGATATTGATCAAAAACATCGATTAAATTATTAAAATACACTCTGATCTTCCTAATTAAAGCCTATGATATACAATAAATTATCCTTTTACTTAGTTTGCCACACAAGCTTCTTTACACTAACAGTGTTTGAAATAATACAATCAGCTGTATTACTATATCCATCATAATGGGTTCAGGGAACTGCAAAGTGTCAAAGGTCAGGTGTTGACGCTGATGTAGAACAGTCAGCGCACAGGTTGGTGCCTCTCAGGAGTTTGCCATGAGGTCATCGGCCATCTGACATGTAAAGAGCAGCGGGGTCAAGAGGTCACCGGTTACAGCTTGTGTTACAGCATAACAGCTTTTAATGGACGTGGACTATTACGGACCATTAGCATCACTCGCATGTGCTTTCATGAAGGAAAAATGAAAGCCAGACTGAAAAAGTTTAGGGGTGTTTATGCTTTGATTTTACAGGCGGACTGGGTTATTTTTCTACAACATCTTTAATTGCATCCATTTAATAGTGAGATGCTTTATGAAGTGATTGCACAGAATCAACATGATTTTGCTAAGAAGTGCAATGGTGTCAGATAACCATGTTATTGTACTAAATGTGTTTGCATAACTGCATAAAGGTTATTGCCACATAACACAGCTGCATAAGCACAGACTAAATGCTTAAAAAGGGATTATCTTGTACATAAGTTTTAAAGGGAATGAAAAGTATCATAATTAAGAACTAAATGATATCAAAAGTAGGATGGAAATATCGGATAAATGAAGTACTCTATTTGATTACATATTGGCCTTTTGGTAAGTCAGCAGTTTGGAATGGGACACAGTCTGCATGTGGCCTTCTCGAGCATGTCTCTGTAATTAATAGAGAAAGGGGTAATGGTCCAGAATTAGGGAACATTTTGATGTTAGATGAGCTATGTTAATGAAAAAGTGATGGAAAAGACATTAGCTTCTCTCTGAACCTAGAGGTTCAAATGAAGGAGCAATACCCAAATCAAAACATTTCATCATCACTTCCCTGCCAACAGAAATTAAGGAGCCCACACAGAAGGCTCAAGCCTTGAAGAAACTGATCCATCAACTCCCCAAACCCAACCACAACACCATGAAGCTGCTCTTCTACCACCTGAGGAGGTAAGTCTCCATCCACGCACACAACCATGGGCGGAAAACAAATACCGGGTCCCGCACAGGAATCATTTAGCTGGGTGGCGGGAAGATAACGCCTACATTGATTATATTCTTTTTGGAAGAAGGACATTTTACGCAGTAAATTAATCATTTAAAAATTGAAGTGTTGAAGCTTTAAATTTTCCGATCAGTGTCCGTTTTAGTTATCTGAGCTTCATTGGTATCTGTCAACTTCAGAGGTTTTCACAGACTTCTGTGGTCTGAAACCTTGCGCTCTGTTCACTAATAATCAGTGAAAAGACCATGTGTTCGAAAACATGTCTCTTTGCATTAGGTTTACTTTTTTAGTTCCATCTCATTTCATCACATTGTGAAATTGAGGAGAATTGACGTTTACTTGACGATCTAGCTAATTATATCAACCAAACTACAGTAGCTTTCTGTTTAACTGCATAATGGTCAGACATTGTCTGTTTAATGCTTTATCCTTTTTTGAAGTCCAGATTTGAGCTTTTTGAGCTATGTTGAAGGAAAAACGTCAGTGTAGGTACCATATAAGATCGTAATGGCATGAAGGTGTGAAGGAAATGATGACAGCATTTTTATTTTTTACCTATTCCTTTGAGGTAACTGCTCTGCACTGCTAACTGACCCTAACAGTACAAATCCAGAATAGGCTCTAATGGAAACGTCCCCCTTTTTTTTTTCAAATGGAAAGTTTGCAATGTATTTTTATGATGTTAGCAGATCAAAAATGAATTGCAAAGTATTTTTTTTAGAGTAAGCTCAAAAAAAGTGCTACATTTGAAAACCTTTCGCACAAAAGTCCTCAATAAACAGGATGCAACTTGAACAGAGGACTCAGTATGAACCATAATGTGTGTGTGTGCGTGTTTCCGTGTGTCAACGCTCAAGTCCTTGTCCATGATAGCGTTACTGGCACAGCCAGAAGGCCATATGGCTAGTCTCCATCTCCCAGGAGGGGTGTTCTATCCCACTTTACCCTTCTGCACATTTACCACCCTGCACAGGAGGGCCACAGGACTCATCTCAGATTGATGAGCACCCCCTCCTCCCTTCCCCCAATGGAACATGCCCTTTGGCACTAGTGCTAAAGTCTGTTGGGTTGCCCATGCCAGGTCTCCCAATCAGAAAACACTAATGTGTGACTGAGAGAGAGACACTCATTGAACAGTAGATTTCTAGACAGGAACACGATAATCTGAGAGTCTGATGTGCTAAAGAAAACTAGGTCTGCATTCCAAGATAAAGCTTGACAAGTTTTTTATTTATCTGGTGAACATGCTAGAACACAAACCTGCTGCCTCCTGTCCTACAGTATCCATCATGAGGTTTTTATATTTAACAATCTTTATTATTATACTGCAGTGCTTTCCAAGATTTTGTCTAATTTACTTCCACAACTTCAACAAGTTCCCTTTTATCATTGAATATGTTATTTAAATAATTATTATTATCAATCTTATTTATAGTTTTATTTTCTTTTTAAAGCATTATTCTGAATGATGTTTAACACTGATAATTATTATTTTTATGATCTAATTACTGACTGTTTATATTATATTATATCATTCTGCATATTGTTATATTATTCTGCAACTTTTAAAATTAATGTTTTTGTTAATAATAATAAGAGTGACAGTTATATTAATAATAGTAAAAAGAAGAAACCAAAACAATACATTTTAAACAATATAGTATATATTTAAATAATACAATAAATATTTAGTAATTAAGTAATAAAGGTTAAATAATATTCAGAATAACTCTTAATAAATAAAATGAAAATAATAAAATGAAAATGTGGATAGAATTGCATTAAAAAAAATTAAATAGCCTATTATTGGAAGAAAGGTTGCTTGATGGAGTTTAGTAAATAAATAAATTATAATAAATAAAAATAATAATAAAAACGTAAATAAGATGAAAAAGTTGAAATGCAATGCTGTATAATATCAAATATTGTATTTAGTATTTGTAAACCTCATGATGGATACTGCTGGACAAGAGGCAGCAGGTTTGTGTTTTTAGCATGTTCACCAGAAAAATAAAAATGCGTCAAGCTTTATAATATAACATCTAACTCATTATTGGAATTGTTTTTTAATTTGAGTTTATTAGATGCATTTCCCTTTGATATTTTAAGACGACACATGTGCACATATATTTCCCTGTCTTTGTGAAATCTATACAAACTGCCCCACAAACCTGCTTAAGTGCCACCATAGTTGAGAATCACTGGCAGCATTTCCCAAACTGTACTCAGATCTGCACACAGGCACAAGGGCAATGCATTGTCATAAATTCACTGAATGGTGGCATTAGAAAATCCATTCAGCTTTTATTCTGCTTAACCAAAAAGCTGTTACAGTGGAACTTGTGGTGACACTGAAAATCCCTGTAGTGCCACCAAGTCTGTTCCTTCTCCACAGCGACGTTCCTGCTGCTCCTTACTCTCACTATTAGAGCAATAAACGTGAAGAGAGAGAGAGAGAGAGCTTTGAATCCAAAGCTCAGTTTGCTTTGTGGGCACCACACCCCGGCCAAGTGATGTGGTTCTGTTTATTTTATATTCTCACTTAAGTCATACTTGTTTCTGTCTACTGCTTTCCCTCTCTAAATATCAGGATGACTTTCCCATGAATAAAGGCAAGGAATGTGCGGTCAGAGTGAATTAGGTTAGAGTGTGTGTTGTATTTGTCTTCTAAGACAAACGTATAGTCATTCTGCAGTCTACAATGAGATGAAGAACAAAAGGGTAGATGCTTTGAAGCTTATGGTACAACGCATAAACAGTATTCATAATATTGCACGCGTCATTTTATTGATTTGTTGCATCTTTCACACTCAAAAGTATCCTCATCTGATCAAACGTCAGTTTTTCGGCTTTTACACTTCCTGTGTTTCTCTTGTAACACAGGTATACCTAACTGAAGCAGCTCTCTGAACTCCTGCTGTCATGCCTTTGTAGGTTATATTTTGCGCTGACTTGGCTCATCTAAAGTGGTGAGAGTAAAAAGCTCTTTGTTGTGGGCGCTTTCTGTGCCCGCATGGAACCAATGTTCATTTTTTTCTTTTGGTCCGTGGAGCCTGGATTCAATAACCAGTTGTGTGCTCGCATTGTGATGATGTGGTCAAGGCAACCAGATTTTCTCAACAGTACACTTGCTCAGTAGTGCTATTTATGTCATTTTTTGTGGGAGGTTTTGTCACCACCGCTCATATTTCCCGTTCACCACAAGTGATTTAAAAGGCCACAGGTTTTGTTTTTTGTTAGTAATTCAAGGTTCCGTTCGTCTTTGTGCTGAAAAAGAAACCTGGGGAAACCTCTGATCAGGAAAGCCAAGAAAAAAAAAAAATTCTTCTCATCTATGTTTGGTGTCTCTCAAATTAGATGGACGAAAACTGCCGTTGTGCGAATTTTGATATCCAGCAAAGTATATGGGCAGCAGTTTATGACCTTTTATGGTGCAGACAGGAAATAATAAATGTACAAATGCAGAGTATCCAAATATTGTGTAAGTGGAAAATGTAAATCAAAGCTCCGCTGATAAAAGCGAGACTTTCTTTTATAGGTTCAGTCAAGGCCGTCGTCTTATAACATGAAAATGACACAGTTTAAAGCTTGGAGCGATTCTGTAACCCCCTCCCCACCTCAATGTATTATTCGTCCCATGATTCTTCAGGAGCCAGTTAGGCTGACCCAATTAGCACTGGCCTCCTAGGCGGGGAATGACGGCATTGTGCACTATCCTCCATTTCCTGTCATGCCCCGCTTGCAAACGAGATGCTAATTAATAACCATTGGCATCTTGAGCCGTACACGTCGGCTTATGTACGGGATATCAATGATTTGTCAGATTCAACCAAGCGTAACGCAGTCACCTCCGGTCAAGCTGCCCACAGCCTGGCCCTTACCCAGGCACCAGAGCTTCTTCACTGGGCTCCAAGTCAGCTGATGGTTTAATGAGCGCATTTTGCCATAAATACCCAGATACTGAGGACCAGATTGAATCCTTGCCTTTTCCAAATCAACTAATTTCTTTACTGAAAGTGTTAATTTAAGCGAGGTGTGCAAAAAATGCTTTCTCTAAGTCTGAGGTATTCTAGATAAAGGACATATACTGTATATATATTGTTTGTTTTGTTTTGTTTTACATTTTATTTTTTATATGCACTTCATTTTATTTATTAGTTTGTGTTTGTTTGTTCTCTATTATTTATTTGCACTATTTCTTTTTATTGATTTATTTATTTTTTGGAAATATGTTTCAAGTACTCTGGACTGTCACTTTTGACGGCTTTATTTTGATTAAAAAAAACATTTGCATTTACATTTTTATATGCAATAACGTATGATATATAAAGTGTTATCATATATATATAGAGAGAGAGAGACACTTTTTTAACAATTGTTTTTATTAATGCATTTTTTGTGCGCAAATTTTTTATAAACAGGATATTTGTAAAAAACTAAATAAATCTATTCAAAAATATTTATGCAGAATTATTATTTATTTATTTTTTTTACATTTTATTGTTTTTATGTGTATTTTATATAATTTATATATAAGCTATTTAAATACCACTGTAATTTCTTTCACATGGTTCTCTGTTGATGACTGTGTGTATGTTTTTTTGCCTTCCAGAGAGTGTCTTCAGATTGCACTTCTTACCCCATGTGCTGCTACTGTAATTGAAAATGATAATGACTGTAATTAAGCTTCTATCATGATTTTAATCGATCTGGCATTACTGATAGCAGAGATGAATGTGAAGGTGGGGGGTGTGGAGGTCATGTATATAGTGGTGTCACAGTGGCATAATTACCAAAAAACACTAAAAGGTTCGACAAAAAGCTTCATATTTAATGTTTTGAAAAATCTCTTCGGAAATGAAGTCTCTCTCCTTAAGATCATTAGCAGACCATTAGCAATGGCAGCCGGGATCCTTACATCATAGTGCGCTAATTAAGTTAAAAAGCTCATGGCAGGACAAGCGTCTAGCTGTGATGTACAGGGGGAAACGAAATGGCCGAGGTTATTTATACACATTAATGGGGAATTATTGAGAGCGCTTGGCCTGCCTCTTAAGTTGTGTTTCTCCACTGAAATGGCTTTCCAGAGTCCCAATAACACACATGTGGAGGGACGTCACATGTAGCGCCAGTGTTACCTCGTTCAGTGCCGAGTGCGTGAGTATTTTGACAACAATGTGGGGATTATAGATTGTTGAGTTGCGTTGCATAATTGTAGACCATTATTTTGATAGATGTGACCATAAACGTAGATGGCACAGGACGTCGATTACACTACGATACAATATTTGTGAGTGCAGCAAACCCAACACACTCCTAATCAGTACCTTTCAGAACTGGGCCGCGGTGAAACCATACAAAGTGTGCTTCTAAATGTTAAGCCTGCTTCCCACCTCTTAGTCAGGATCCCGTTGACAACTTGGAAGGAAGCCCTCCACCACAATCCCTCCCTCCCTTTCCAGGCCTCAACCCATAACAGAGCCAGAGGGCTCCAATCTGGCTCCTTCTAAGAGTCCTCCAATACCCCAGTATTGATTGTCTCTCCGCCACAGCCAAACCTCAGCTCAGAGAGATTTCGCTAAAAGTGCGCTTAGATGCCTCCAAAGACCAGGCACAAGTCCTCAAAAACACCCTGCCGATGGTCTGTCACCGACGATCTGAGTAGGTTTTTATGACAGGAAACGAGCACACTTTAATGATTGTACTTGTGCGCCGTAGTCAGTTCTTCCATTAGGGATCTTCACAGGACTTGCAAACTGGATTCGTTGCTATTGTATTGCATCAATGATCTGGTGTTTTTGTGTTTTACAGAGTCCTGACGAAGTCAAAGAAAAACCTGATGTCGACTCAAGGCATCAGCATTGTGTTTGGACCGACTCTCATGTGGCCCGAGTTTGAATCTGGAAACATGGAAGTTAATATGGTGTATCAGAATCAAATAGTTGAGTCCATTCTCATTGAATGTGCGGAGATCTTTGGACCGGAGGGCATGTAAAGTCAGCCCAGAGTATTCTGGAGGGGGAAAAAAAGACTGAAAAATGAAAACATTTGAAAGTGTTTGTGTGTGCTGGTTGGATGTTACGCTCATGTAAAATTTTTACTTGTTTCTGATTTTTTCATATTTGCTTCTTGAAGAAAAAAAAAGTTTCACATAAAAAAGACCCATGTTTAAAATTTTATATACTGTATAACCTTACATAGAGTTATATTTTTGTATAATGCAAACTTGCATTAAATCATACCTCAAAACATCATTGGCAAAATTAATGTCTTGGTCTTTTGTGACTGGGAAATGAAGCCATTTTTGTATATGGGTTTTGTACACTGATATATTATGATGGATAATTTTAGATTGAAATGAATTGGCTGTAAGTGTTTTTTGGCAGTTTTTTTTTTTGTCAAACTTTTATTTGGCAAAAACCTGAGATGGCAAACTTGTGAGTATTTTCAGGCAGAACATACTTACAGTCTGTTGCAACAGGTATTTGCTTTGTATTGTGTTGTGATGCATTTAATTAATGGTAAAGGTACATGTATTATTTTTTCAAAAATTTTTTAATAAATTTTGTACAATTCTTTGGTTTTTGAAAAAGTAACAATCATGCCATATTTCATACTACATTGAGTTTTCTGCTCTTCTTCATAAACTCTGTCACTCTATGGACCCTTCGCATTGTCAGATAACGTACAACGTGATCACATCGGTTTCTAATCAAACTGCCAAAGTCCTCTCCAATTCTCGAACAGCAGTCTCTTTTTATTTGCTTCCCGCAGGCCAGTGCTGAGACTGTCTGCATGGAATGTGTTTTTAATTCCATCCCAGAGATAAGAGAGAGTCTGTAATTACGGGAAGAGCCATCCCTCCTTGTAGCTTTTTCCCTGCATCAGATCCCTCATAGTTTGGCATCTCGAGCAGTAATGATGAAGGGGTACTGGAGGAACAGGAGGGCGACATAAACCACATTTGCGGGTTGTGCGTCTCTCTAAATCTCGACTGAAAATAACGCAGTGAAATGAGATGCAGCTTTTAGTGACCTCTCTGGCACAGCTGCACTTCACTCAGGGACCTTAACGAGTTCGGCAGGCCACCAAGACCTTCATCGCAGAATCTTTGAAAAGATACACACGTACTCGTTTTTTCTCCGACCACAAAAGTGGCTTAGTTTGTCATTAGGTTTTGACACCTAAAAAAAAAGTTTAACATGCCAGACAGGCTCAATTGCTTTGATGCTAGAAAATCTGAAATAAAAAAAGAATTGAAGAAATGCGGCCCAGAAGTATTACAGGACTATAAAAAGTGCAGACAGCCATGATTATGGTTGTAATGCAGACAAAGCTTTACTTTAAATCCATCTTGTGATGTACACTGCTCTATTGAGATAAAAAATGCTTATAAATGACATTAGAATAACAGTCTTTATAGTTTATACATATTTTTGTATTAATACATATCCAATAAACCCAGTTTCAGACATTTCTGTCTGTGGTTTTGTTTGAAGAAAAAAAAAACAAGGTTTGTTTGCATTGTATAGGACTAAAATCAAAATGTCTCATCAGGACTGGGCTAATGTCATGATAGAGATACACCTCAGAGTTTCATTTCATATCATGTGGGTCCTGGTCAAACGCAGGCACTGAACATCAGCTGCCCAAGCAGAGCCGAGCCCGAGAGGCCACTCTGTAGAGTTCACTCTTGCATTAAATGCTTCAAATAACAAGAAATCAGAATGTGTGGGAGGATGGACTGAAGTGGTAAGTAACCCAGGGGAGAATATTGGCAGATATTCGCCGTGTACATGAAGCGAACGCCCAGATTTATTCTGTGCTAGAGCCCATGGTCACATGACACTGGGCTTTGTGCAACACAGCTCACACTTTGAGAGCCATCGTACTGCAGGTGGTGCTTAGCTCTTTAATATGTGCAAAATAAACGTCTCCCATCAAATTGGCTTGTGAAAAGGTGTGGTGCATTTTGAGTGTTTGGAATGTGGTGTGAAGTGGCTGAATCTATATAAAAAAAGATTAAAAATAATGGGAAAACTATTTATTTCAGTATTTTTTGCACAGTCTGCTGCACAGAATTTGATCTTTTTGATATTAAAGAACATGATTTAAATTTGAATTTTATTTTCATAAATTTTAAAATGCATAAATTCCTGTGATCGCAAAGGTGAATTTTCTATCAAATCCAGTCTTCAGTGTCACATGATCCTTCAAAAATCATTGTATTATACGAATTTGGTGCTCAAGAAACATTGAGCCAAATAAAAGAAATTTGTTTCAAAAAAGAATCTCACTGACAAAACTTTTGAATGACAATGTGCACATACTACACACACACACACACATATATATATATATATATATATATATATATAATGCGCCATCATTATGTTTAGGAACAAATAGCAACAAATTATCAAGTCTGCTAACCATTGTGACCAGTGTGAAGAGCTCCATTGACGCCATGCGGTCGGTGGGCGAGGGGCACACAAAGCCGTATGAAACTGCGGCCTTCGTGTTTTTTCTACGTAAGCCAAGACGTTCCATGTCTAATGATTTCATGTAATAACTGGAGACCACTGCGCTTTTCCGAACCCCGACAAACTCCCACACACCCCACCCCCACACTTTGTTTTCCCATCCTTCTTGGCAGAGCTTCATGGAAACGAGCGTCTTTGTAAGTCCGCAAAAAACAGAAAAAGAAACGCAAAAAAGGGCCCAAAAGTAAATGAAAGCATAACAATACAGTGTCCCTCTGAGATGCCTGCCATGTTCTAACCACCAGGCCCCATTAAAAAGAGCCTGGGCTCCAACAGAACATGGCAGCATATTGATAGCATATGACTGAGTCACATGAGGACAACTATGTCTCTCTCTCTCTCTCTCTCTCTCTCTCTCTCACTTATCCCTTCCTCTGGTCTTCCTTTAAGATCAGGGATCAGAGTAATGTTACATGAATTTAAGAGTGAACGTATGACACGTATTCTACCTGTTAGTTCAGCCAGGGCCTCTGTCTCATCCTGTGTTCAGAAATAAACAAATGATAAAATCTCACAACCGTACTGTACGACCACAAATAGTAGTACACACTTCCCCCCTTGGTATTGGTATAATTGGACAGCGTGCCACAACATGAGCTGGTGTGAAAAAAAAGACTAAAATAAATAAACTGGCATCAAGCAGCACCCAAAGAGAAAATAAAAGCCTTTTTTATGTACAGTCCACTTCTCATTTACAAGCCCTTCACTTACATTGCCTTAAAAAGTAAATTATTTAAAAATCACATTAATGATTTATTTATTAGTAGTAGCATATTAATAGCTATTGATATATTCTGATGACTACAGAATAAATAAAAAAAATCTAAAGTAAAAAAAATCTAAATCACAATTATTAAAAATGGATAACAAACGAGAATTGCAAAATTGAAATTTACTCAATATAATGTGATTGAGATTACGGAAAATAAATAAATATAAAGCTACCCTCTTGACGGGTTGAAATAAGATTCCCTTCATTAAACCGTAATTAGAAAAACATATTAAAATAAATGCATTATTAATGGATATGAAAAAATAAATCCTTCCTAATTTGGTGACAACCATGCTCAAACTGTACTGTGACCACTAAATTTTGCTCAAGTCAGAACTTGAGGGTTCTCATTAAAGTGCCATTTCCATTTTCCATTTCCTAAATCCTTGTGCTGGTTTCTTCTGATGCTGTGATGACTCTGTGCCGTTTCATTTGCAGTGAGTCGCTGCTCTAAATTCTGTTCTGGTTACAGCAGTGAACTTAGAAATGACAGAGAGAATGCTAAAAGTTACCTTACTTTCACTTTCAAGCATCCCATAATCGAGATACCATTATCTGTAAAGGTCTGAACATCATTTTTAAGCTCAAAACTGACCATAAACAGAGGGATATTTATACCTGAAGTTGTATCAGATCAAATTCACTTCAGCGATACCCCTGACAGATATTCAAATATAATGTCATATAATGTGAATGGCAGCTGTCCAAGCTCTGTGCTACTCCACTGGGACACCAAACTTGAACTGGAAGAAAAAAAATAAAAGGACCGCACAAGTCTTGATACGATTTGTTTTGCCATTGAATTCAGCCGGCATTAAATTAGCTTCATATCCCTAGAACACCATCAGTGAGAAAACAGCAACAGGCCAATGAAATGGTTTAATGTGCAGAGTTTTATAGAGGTTGCTGTTAACTTTTAATATGTGGGGTGACATTTTGTGCCGAAACAGCAGGTTATAGGCTTTATGGCGTCATTAGGTCTTGACCTCAGGTCGGCCTGGAGTAGATGGCAAATTCATCTGACATTGGCAGATAAGGTGGAAACAATCGCATCCACATGCTCCTTTTAAATAACGCAAGGATGAACAAAATAGAGGAAGATCAGCGATAATGCCTTGACAACTCATGCCAAATATCATACGCCACACAAAAGTATCTCCCTGACCCCCTAAAATATGAAATAAATTACATATGGAGGTAGGATATTAGGACTATTTTTCTACGAGCTGTAAAGGAAGAACTGCTACTTAATGAGGAGTAATGAGACTAATCTTGGACGCATACGAGGAGATGGCGGCGTGATTATATTTGAGCCTTTAATTTGAATCTTCTGTCCGGCGCACCTGAATAATCAATGCATCTGAAATAATAACATCAGAAAGTCCAAAGCCTTATTGAGAGAATGTCTGATAATAAAGGAGGAATCCTTCAATAACTCTTGCAATAAAAGTCAGACCTCTTTTAACAACACATATGCTGGCAGGCCTGAGGTGGGCCGTGTGATTGTGGCATTGCTGTGATGTGAAAGCAGACACTTACATCTTTATGGAAAATCTGACAGGCCATTGTTAGTTTGCCCAGATTTTACATTTTGCAAAAACACATAAATAGCTAGTTACCATGCCCCCTTAATTATGCAGCGGGTTCCCGTTTGCAACGTACAGCCAGATCTCCGACGCAAGGAAAATAAAAGAACCATATTTAGATTCAACCACAGTCCTGGGGAAGCCTTGCATCAACCTTTACTGAGTCTCGGGGGACTTTGTCACAACCTGGCAACCTCAGGTGGAGCTAGAGCCCACAATGTTTCAAGCCGCAACTTGGCTGCCGCTCTGTCGGAGTGGGAACCGAAGACTCCAGAATTCCAGGCTGGAGTCCTCCGGCACAAAGGATAAAAATGGATATGAACCGAAATATGAGGTGGGCCCGCCTAGGCGCAACACGAAAGCGGTTTCAGGTTTTTTGATTGTTTATTTTTACTTTGTTCTTTTTTCCCCCCATTAACCACAAATATAAAGTTGCTTTTTTCCGGCATGAGAACATTAAAATCACATATATCTTTTCTTAAATAATAGTAGAGAGCATTTTCCTGGGGCATAAACTTAAGTTTGAATCATAATGTATTTCTCGGGGGTCACGTCATGACCTGTGCTCTTCTGGTAACATCCTGTCACTGTCGCCTCCCAGGAGAGATCTGAAACTGTCCCCCAGAGTGTCCCAGGAGAAAGCGTGGAGGTTCACCTAGGAAAATGAGAGTAAGAGTAAAGGGGAAAGAGATGGAAAAAGCAGAGAACAATGACAGAATTAGAATTCTATTGTTTTATGATTAGTTGAGCAGTGGCTGTCAAATGGGTTAGTTTCAGGATGGAAATTTTAAATAAAACTTTGCAACTTTTAAACAAAAATTTAATTATATTTATTAATTTTTCAAATGTCATTAAATGCATTGGGTATGGTTTTAAAGTCAGTAATTCACATTATAGTTTGTAAAAATTTGTAAAACAAAAATAAAAAAAAGGATGTATGACCTTTGACCTCAACAACAAAATAAATCATATGTGACCCTGGACAACAAAACCAGTCATAAGTTAAGAAATTAAGATTTATACATGATCTGAAAGCTGAATAAATATGCTTCCCATTGATGTATGATTTGGATGGATAGGGTAATATTTGACCGAGATACAACTATA
>JAUCMT010008085.1:0-23715 GCA_032357475.1 Enteromius thamalakanensis | reverse complement strand
TCTGAACAGTGATTTCCAATAATAAAATCCAAATGTCAAAAAATGGCGTTTATCGCGTTTTGCAACGAAACTCTTCTTTTGTAGTTTCAAATGTATCTTGTCCATGCCAGCAACACTCAATCCAGCACCTTGAAAAGCCCAGAGGTGTAAATATGTTCAAACCACCTATCAATTATAATATCCCAAAAAAGTTGAAATAAGATGCTTGTTTATACAGGGGTTAAAGCTGGTCAGCGACTGCATTTTTTTCTTGTTCTGTCTTTAGCATTCTCTTTGTTTTTGTTCTTTATTTTAGTGTTTACATGAATAATTATCTTTTTTTTAATTATAACCATCAATGTTTATTTCACAGAAAGCCACTTTGTACGTATTAATACTTAAATAACATTTATATATAAGAATTTATTATTATTTTATATAACAATTCTTTTCAGATTACTTTGTTCAAGTCTGTGCTGTGGTATTAATTGAAACTGACAACTGTGAAATTCCACTAGAAATGAAAAAACTATGAAAATTCTGCTGTCGTGACAACCCAAGTATGTACGTGTGCATGTGTGCACTCAGTGTGTGTTTATCAGGAAGTGGGGGTGTGGTAGGGTTGGTTAACAGGTGGGCGTCTCTGTCTTGATTAGAGCCGTCTCTCTTGGGGGCCCAACAATGGGATGATTGCTTCCTCTAGCTGCTGGCAGTGGCCCAGTGCATTGCTGATGGCATGACTGGCTTTACAAAGAGCCCTTACAGCCGGGTCTGATTGTATCCTTTTCTGCCAACCACATGCCAACATATATCAACACCCCACCGCAGGCCCACAGGAAGAAAAAAATCACTGGTAATAAGGTGCAGTTGTAACCACTGCAAAGGCACATGGGAAATTTGTCTCTTAGCCATCCGGCTACAGGAAGAGTCCATTCTTATTACAATTCCTAATAAAGGGCCCAAAGAAAATAAGATTTGCTTTTATCTTCCAGCGTGTCGATGATAGGTCACCAGCTGGGACTGAGCACAGAAAGCTCACAGGTGATTTGTTTCTTTCTTTCTTTGGTTGCAGTTTTTAGAGAGATAAAGTGTGCAACAAAAAGAAAAAAAATGTCTTATGTCTCCTTGGCAGACTCAAAAACTGGTCTACATGAAATTGCATCTGCAAAATGATTCATTTATAATATGATTTTTTTCTCAGCTGAAAAAGTGATAAAGTGATAAGAGGTAAAGGCAAAAAATGTAAACAGAATCATTTTAATTTTATGACTTAACACTGTACAATAGAGGGAGAATGTGTTCATGAGTCAAAAAATATAAACGCTCATTTAAGGCATTTTAGAAGTTGCATTAAGATGTGGTTGCAGTGTTTCTCAACCTGCTCACATGCTCAGGTCTCAGGCTGAACTGTTAAACACACTGTAATTACAATCAGTGACAGCAGAGAGGCTCATGCCTTACATCCTTATCAAACTCAACAGCATCTGTAACAGTCATGAAGAGTGCTTAACGTCACAAGAACCGGCCTGCAGGACCTTACAAGTGACACACACAGAGCCGCAACAGTCAAAAGAGTACACAGCAAAATAAACTAAGCTACACACTCCTTACACGAAGAGTTGGTTTTTTAAACATTTGCCCCTTAACCTCTTAAATATAGTTCTTTCATAGCAGAACTGACTTGTAATTTGTAAAAGAAATTAAAATACGTGATACTAAAGAAAAATAAAAAAAAATCTAGACTTCAGAAAAAAATCTGAACCCTAAACACACAAGTGCACTAAGTACAAATTCAAATGTGATCCGATAAATAATTTCAAGAAAGATATACATAACTACATATGGTATACTGTTTAAATATTTTAATTCACTTGAGATAAATCTTTAGCTTTTATTCATTTGTTATTAATATTTTATTTTATCAATATTAATAATAAGCAAAAGAGTTTGACTGATGACTGAAAATACATGCACTTGTTTTGAAACGTGATACTGTGTGCGCTGAAAACAGAGCTCACGTCGCCTTGAGAGAGTACACTGCAGACTGCGCTGACATTTGCACATTTAAACCACAGACAACGAAAAAAGTATGTATACAATACACTCTAGTACATGTTTCCATGTCAATATAATGGTAAGAGAAAAGAAAGAACAAGCAGTATGTTTGCCGACAAACCTCAGAGGACGCTAACATTAAGCAGTATATCAAGCGGTTCAATTAATGTGGCAAAAAATACACCCAAGTCCGAGCCAAGTGTTTCATGTCATGGTTGTTAACATAAGCTTGAGTGATATTTGTCAGAGCCTGTCACTGAAAAAAGTGACATGCCTTTGCAGTGGTGTCAGAAAAATAAAAACTGATTCATGCGACCACATCCAGAACTCTACAATGCCACTGACTGTATGGTTAACAACTCAATCAGATCAGTATCAAGTGCTTGGAGACGTGTACTCACCCTCGACTGGCTCTGGGTCAGTGAACAAAGCCTCCTGGCTGCTGACGGGCTGATTGTGCCTGCTCTCCTCCTCTACCTGCTTACACACTCTGCAGGTGTACCCATCTTGCACCTGGGTGTCAGGGTCAGCACCCTCCTGCTTCTCACAGTCCACATGAACCCATCTGCTAGAGAAACAAATAACCATCTGTAATGAACATCAACCACTTTTGCCTAATGCTAATTGCTAACCTATAAAATAGAGGAATTTCCATTGTTAATACAAATGAAAGCTCTATGTTCAGCACCTAAAGCAGAAATGGTTAAAAAATTAATTAAAATCTTTATTTGAGCTATGCATTTCATCTACCATGTTGCACACAAACATTTCTCACTAGAAATTAGGGGTGCACCGATCCAATATTAGGATCGGATATCGGCCCCGATATTAAAAAAATAGCTGGATCGGGGATCGGAAAAATGAACAGATACACAGGCCAATCCAGTTTTTTTTCCTCTTTTTTTTTTCTTCCTCCGTCGCAGGCAGTTACAATAAATATAGCAGATTCTACGTCATTCCTTAGCAGCACCTAATATATGTATAACGTTCGATAACTTGCTTGATTACTGTATATTTGACCAATACACTTTTGTTTCTACTACTACATTTTATTTATTTAAATTTTAAAGTTTAATTACATTCAATTTTCGATTTTGAATGCACAATTCTTCTTTAAATAACAAATAAATAAGTATTCAATACATTACATCTGTTTTGTCTTAGTTAGGAAAGTAATGTTCAGTTAGGAAAGTTTAGTGTCTTTAGTTTCTTCTTCATGGTGGAAGGAAGGTATAAGGTGGAAGGTATGCAGTTTATAATATTAATTCAACAATGGTAACGGATCGGTATCGGGTATCGACAGATATACAAAGCCCAGGCATTGGTATCGGGACTGAAAAAGTTGGATCGGTGCATCCCTACTAGAAATCAGATATTTTTACAAAACGAGCTTTGCATTGTTTTCCATTAATAACCTAGACTCTGACGAAGTCTATAGCATACCCAACACATGTCACTTGTATAGTTTCGAATGAGAAAAAATTAAACACTCGCTCTTTCGCATGACGCATGTTTCTGAGGAAACGAGTTAATCGCTAACTGGAAAAGTCAGAGCATCACTGCATCCCTGCAGCTGCCGTTAGAAGTCACAGTTGCTATAGAAACAGTCAACGTGCTTAGGTGCTTAGGACTGTGCATGCGCACTGGCTGGTCTAGCGTAAGAAATATGCTTTTTTTAACACAATTTGAAAAAAATAAACAACATTATACGGCTATTGTCAGATTTATTTTGTGATTTTAAATATGAAATATAATCGTAGGCTTTGTGTCAAAGAGATAGGAGCTGCGCTTGGATGATCAAGAGGCGTTAAAAAGATGGCTGCTGAGTGAGATGACTTGTCTTAAAAGGATTTTGAGTCTGGACATAGTCTAATCTGTCCCACCACAAGTTTCTAGTCCGACCAATAGGGCTGGACTATCCATTTGGTCAACCTACGGCAGATGGGGGGTGGGAGTATTTGGGAAATATGTCAGAAATTCAACTCTTTATCTGTGTAACACCACTGTGGATGCTTATGGAAACACAGGGTGGATACACAGAAAACAAGCATATGACTAGTCAATGGCATAATGGTTAGTGGTTAGGAAGTCTTAAGCAGCCAATACAAAACTACTAAGAGTTATACTACCTCGCCATAACTATCTAAGCTTATTAAATGCAATGAACTTGATGAACTAATTATGTAAGTCACAAACTGAAACTCTGAATGCGTGACAGATGAGATCATATCGGCTGTTGTGTAAAGATCCCATCCACATTCATTACACATGATGGGGCACACAATTACATGTTTGACCCATGGACAGTTCTCAAAGCAAGAGAATCAAATCAATCTGCCATACAAATTATATGAGCATTTTTTCATTCACAAAGACATCATTGAGCCACTCTCTAAAGCTGCACTTCAATTATAGACAAATAGATCACTTCTCTATTGGTTAATCACAGTGTTTGAAGCCTGCAGAGAAGTAATCAACTATTATTTATTAACACTGACTGAGTCTTCACAGAAATAATAAAAAAACGCCTGAGACATAAATACACAATATAGTAACAGCTACGAAGGTAAATATCTCTTCCCCATATAGCAGCATTTACATGTCAGAAATGACATCGAGCTCTGCAGTAATAACATGTATGTGTTAGAAACATAAATATAAAAAGACTCTCCTTTAAAAAACATGACCTTAAAAAAAAATTAACATTTAGAAGCTAAACACTGCAATGCTGAAAGATGCATTTCCATAATAAAAGAAACTTTTATTGAAAATATTACAGAAAATATTACAGCATTACAGCAATAGGTCACTTGTGAATGTGTGATACTGTCACAGCTGAAGGGGTAATTTCCTACCTCTTACAAGTGCAGCATGAGTATCTGTCCAGAGGGCCGCCAGAGTCCTGATTCTGCCCACAGATGAGGCAGACCAGCGCTGAGTCATGCTGCTGTTGACATCCTTCACACATTACACCATTAGATGACCACTGGCCGTTAGGCCTCACGCCACACTGAGCACATGTCCGGCAGTTCTGCAAAAAAACACCACACAATTCACTGCAACATCATTTAAAGTTATACATCTTGGTTATACAAAATGATAACTGCAAACCCATTTAAAGTCAACATGAAAAAATAAAAGACCATTTGACAGAGACGATTGGAGGTCTTACTAGTTTAGAACAACATGAGAGTGATAAAATAATGACAATTTTTTTGGTGAACGATCTCTTTCAGTATAGAATTAATTAGAGCACATTACATTACTTTTGATATGATAATATATTGATATATTAATATTTAAATAAACTGTAAATAAAATAAAGCAGTCATGCCCACAGTACAGTTGTGTAAACACTACAGCAAGCCCTACAACAGCATTATATGTTTATGTAAGCCAGTATTGTTACTGTACTCCGGAGACCAACTGCTTCAATTATTAGGAATGCTACAAATTGTGAAAAAAAAAACAAAAAAACGCCTGACAAGAACTCACATCTGAACAATGATACTTGAACCTCAACAATTGTGAACTACAAACTTCATGGCCTCTCTTAAATCATTTTGGATTGAGCTCCAGCATAATTACGGCTACATAAATCCTCAAAATCATGTTCATCAGTCTGCAACAGCTCTCAATAGGAGCAAAGCACAGGGAAATTTCATGTCAATTAAAAAACATACATAAATAAAAGGCACTTCAATCTCATCAAGTGCAGCATTGCTGCATTCTGAAGAGGGGCAAGTATCAGCTCTAATAACCACCCACAAACCCTTAGCAGGAAATCCAAGCCCTGCCAAGCCTCTGATGATGGACAGACTCCTGTGCTGAGTCCTGGGTGACAGGTGGGGCTTCTTGGCCACCTCCACAAAGTCATAATAGGGGTCCAAGTGTAATTTCACTCAGCTTATTCTACTTATGTGAAAGGATAGAAATTTAGGGGCCTACTACCAATCTGACTACAAACTCGATTGGACCCTCTTTTGCATACCACACATTGATAAAAAAAGAGCTTTTATTAATTGTAAGCTTGAACTTTATTGGCTGACTTCATGCTATTATATTAAGGTGCACAGATTTATTAATCAATCAACACAGTTACCAAAGTGCCTATACCAAAGTATATAGTCTTCTATAGACGAGATGAACATGTATTCCACAACACTCATACAACTTCAAAGTGACGGTACATAAAAAGTGCATTAAACCATCTAGCAAAACATGCACATTAGGAATAATTAAACTAAAGTGTTTTGGAGGCATTGAATTCATCATGGAGATTCAATCAAGCTCCAGCATCAATGCATAGGGAATATACAGTATGCTGGTGAGATGAAAACCAATGCACTCTTCAATCTCACAGTCCATAACCAAACCAAAAAGAAGGAGGTGTGAGTTACAGGCTCAAAGCAGAAATGAAAGCACTGTGTGCCTCTACTCACAGCGGGCTAGAATCACTGTCACAATGCTGGTTGTATTCCATACACAAATACAAGCTTACCTTGCACCTCCAGCCATTGGTGGGTATTGTGTCCATGACAGGCTGCAGGCAAAAGGTATGATAACCTTTATCACACATGTCACACACCAACATTTTGCTGTCATCGCCTAGGTTCCTACAAACCAGACAGGAAAAAAAGAGAGTAGATTAAAGATCTACTAGATTCCAGACACAGGGTAAGGGAGTTTTGCAAATTCCAAGCTAAGAAGACATTCTGACCTATATAATGTTGACAGTTGACTAGTGGACTTTTAGTGGATTTTTAGACAATCAGAAGATATAGAATGTCTAATGTACAGTTATGTAGAAACAGAATGGAGTGATGGTTGTACTTTTATTGACATGATTAAAAACAAAAAGACTAAAAATAGCTATTGTTCTTAAATGTTTAATAACTTTTGAACTGCTAATCCGATCTGATTGCTTTAAAAATGCATTGGATTTATCTCCTTTTTGGAGATAATAAAGATTACTTGCACAATTTTTTATGTTGCACACTGTACATTTCTCACTCATTTTGTGTGTAGTTTGTGAATCAGTCGCACTGTTTGTATTTTTGTTGCAGAAGACAATTTGTGCAATTGCTTTCCTTAAATTCTAGAAATTCATTAATTCTAATTCTTAGAAAAAATAGAAGGCACATTGAAAATTTAAATGATCTAGACTCAATCTTCAACTTCTCCTGTTTATATTGATATATGGCACTTACTGCTAACTGCTAGAATAGGTCTGATAAAACAAAGAAAAGTGCAGGTGTGTCAGTCTCTAGGTCTTTAAGGGTTAAGCAAAGATTATATTCCATGAATATATTTTATAAATTTTCAACAGTAAATATATCAAAACTTCATTTTTGATTAGTAATATGCAATGCTAAGAATGTCATTTGGACAGGCGATTCTATCAGTATTCAGATTTTATGCACCATCAAATTCCAAATTTTCAAATAGTCGTATATTTCGTATATTCCTTGGCCAAATATTGTCCAATCCAAACAAATTTATCAATATATATATCAACATATATCAATGGAAAGCTTTCAGATAATGTATAAATCTCAATTTTGAAAAATTAACCTTTATGCTGGTTTTGTGGGCCAGTGTCACATATGCTTTTTATGAACTAAGTTGACTGGTTAAATTCACATGGCACTTCTGTTCTTACACTGAGAGCTTCATACTGATTTGCTTTCAAAATGCGTTACAATAAATCAAATGATAAGTGATGTTGACAAACTAATTTCAGGAGGAACGTGAACAACTAATCAGAGACAACCGGCGCCACATTACCAATCATTACCTATCATCTCATCAGCCAATCCGTTTCCAACCCATCCACTATCAATAAGCCAGTTTCCTTCCCGAGCATCCCTCCTCCGCCCCTTCCCCACTTTGTTTGCACTATGCTAACGGGGGGTATGTGGGGTCCATTCGAACACCAAGCTTTACACGATACTTCCAGGGCTCGGAGTCCGCCGAGCTCCCGGCTTGCTCCCAGGACAGCACGTCAAACACCCTATTATTATTTCTACCACAATTATAAACAAGCGCGTACTACTGAAATGTCAAAAGCAGTCAATTAAATACTCTGTTCTCTTCTATTTCCATCTCATATCATTATTAAGGTATTCAAGTTTGTAAGCGGGTTAATCAAATGAACTGTCATGATGCATTTAGAGACTACCATCTGCAGATAGATGATTAACTGATTAAACGGCTTACTAATAGAAGTGTTATTTCTCCATTGTGTCTATTTTTTTTTTCAAATTCTGAAAAAAAGGTTTAACACATGCACTGCATTCTCTTTTCTGGTTTCCAATATTATTAGTGTATTTTAGTGAAGAGTTGATTTAAATCACACTTTTTATTGCAGAGCAAATTGACTTATCTGCTGTCAACATATCAGTGTTAGCCACAGAAAAAGACACCGTTAACTGCAACCACCAATCCTCAGCCAAATACAACCTCATTCTACATTTACACAAGCAAACAAACACCCCATTACTTTCTCCACATGAGCAATAACGCTTTCACTTTGGCTTTACAGAGCCCAAACCTGTCGAAGTGGTAAATCAGACGGGAGACAGTGAGATTTATAGAGCTGAGAGAAGGTGAGGTGACGTTCAAGAGATTTACCCATTTCCAGGCCTATATTTTCAGCCAATGCAAATCAACATTAAATGAGAATGTCATCTGATATTTACAGCATAGCTGAGCCATTTCCATTATTGTCATTTTCACCCTCCAATCGAGATGGATGCATGTTCTGCCTCTCCTAGCCCTGCTGTATTTGATACCCAGAATCACTCGATCAACCAAGCAGCACACCATATAAGAGAACTCTGAGTTTAAGCTAAATAAAATCCAATCCAATCTGAATACACTGCATTTTTACTGTAAAAAAGCCAGTTTTTTTATGAGGTCCAGTTTTTATGATCTATTGTCCCTTTAGAAAAATGTACACGTAGAAAAGCTTGAACACACATTAAAGGTGTCTGACATCAGTCGGATGGATCTCCCAGCAGTCATAGTTAGTGTGTGGCTGCTGGCATAAAAAACTGCACAAAACACAAATCCCTTAGGATTGCCTTGTTTTCATTCGTGCTGACATAGAAACTCAATTGTCATTCTATTAAAGCAGCAGCAAAACAAGGCTGGCAAATGCAAAACAACTCTTTATTAAACTCACCTTGGCAAAATGTAAAATGTCTAGTGAGATCATGTACACCAATTAATAAAATTATTACTACTACTATTATTTTCGTGGATTTAAATATAGGGAAAGCAAAAAAGCTTAAATGCAAAGGAGAAGTGGGCAATTTTCAGAACAATTTCTCCAGACGTCTGAATTAAATAACTTAACGGTTTTGAGTAATTAATGTTCAGGTGAGCTGGATACTTACTTGCATGTGAGGCAGACTTTGCACTCAGGACACTGCCAGCCGGCCCTCTTCAGTGGGGTGACAATGATGTCCAGACAGGCCCCATGGTAATGCTGGCCACATGTACAGCAGAAGAGCTGATCAACCAAGTCTCCAGAATTGTCACACACCAGACAGTTCACTTCATCTTTCGCTGTAAGGGTGAGTAAATATATAATGTGTCACCAACTGCACAAGGTATATATTATGTTTAGTAATCTATGATGTAAATCATCGTTTTGTCATCTTTTCTTACTGCTTTTGTTTAAAAAGATTAAATAAAATTGATTTAACTTTATATGGCTGTTTGAGTGATAATACTTATTAACATATATATTTTTATAGTGTTTTTTTTTTAAAGCCTTATTCCATTTTATGAAAGGATCAGCAGAGGGAAACGTGTGTAACAGAAACTCACATCGAACAAGGGCTTGTTGGATGTGATCCGGGCAGAGGAGGGTGTATGCCTTTATGTCCTGGAAGGTTCCGGCAGCAGCTGCACAGGGGTAATGAAAGGATCGCCCACAGCTCTCCTCACAGCACTTTATGGAGGCTCCAAGGCGCTTACAGTATGCACAGCACTATAAACAGAAAAAGAGAGAAATCGAGATGATCAGAGGTGTAGTTCAGTTCAGTAAATACCCCATACATTACTATTAGCAATGGAGAGTTTAGATTAACTAGTAACTTCAAAACTGCTCAACTGAGTAATAATTAGAAATAAATCATTTGCAAAAAAAAAAAAAAAAAACTAATTCTGTAAAGTACTTTTGCTTCTGCAATTCTATTACATAAACTTTTCCAAATACATGATTACAATATAATTACAAATAACTAACCAACATTGCGTTGATGAACCTGTATGCACTGGAAATCATATTTTGAATGCTGATTTCACATGTAGTACACAGCGAATATGACATGGAAATGTCATGGCAAGCAACTGAACAGTCCTTATGCAAGAAGCATCACAGAGATGCAAATGCAAATCTCGTGTTCAAATCAGTAACATTGCAAAATTTGTGTAATTATGTTTTTAGCCTCGTTTAAAATGATAAATGACAATGGTAAAAGTACTATAGTGTTTATGTTCCTACTACTCAAAACAGACAAGACAAACACTACAGTACCTTTCCATGTACCATTTAATTGCTTTAACTGTTCTGTCAAATGATTTATTAGACTGTTACACAAAGGCAGTAAAGCTCTTGCTCTTCTGCACTTCTCAGCCAAAGTGTGATCCTCAATTACAGTAAGTTAAGTTTTTATTCATTGTTTAATTAATTTGATGCATTAAATTTGTTATAGAGAGATTAAGCAATGCTTATTAAAATGGGCACATCACAGTTTGTACAAATATAATATTTTTATATCCAAATACACAAGATGAACTGCAGGACAAGCAAGTACTGAACCTTGCATGGCAAACCGAGAAACCAAGGTGTATTTACAAATATTTGGTGTGACTTTAAGATTCCCTCTAGGTGCCTTAACACAGTATGTGAAAATTCAAACTGCACTGAAACATTTTTTTTTCTAATTCCAGCATAGGTCAATGACCAATAAGACACAAGCTGCTGGCCTCAAAGCACAAGGAAAAGAAAAATCCACATAGTCAAACAAACAAACAAGACGTGAAAATGCAACTTTCTTTATTTTCTTAATTTTAGATTAATTGTTTGTTTGTGTCAGCACATAAAAAAGCACTCTTTGGTTTTAAACTTGTTTGTTAATCACTTTAAAAAGCTCTTCTTTCTTTGGAAAGAAAAATAAATCAATAAAAATAACACGCTCTTTTAATTGAGTTACTTACATTAACATCAGGCTTTTGAATTCTTTTAAAAATAATGTGCATTTGTTTTTGATGTAGTATCAGTTATGGAGTACATAAATGGAAAATTTCCATTTGTTAATTGCATTGCTCTTATAATAGCCTTTTGTAGCAAGAGTGGTGAGAAACTATAAACCCTGAACAGCAAGGTCGTCAAAACACGCTGTTCCTCTCACAGGTCCAGTTGGTTGTTACATACTTCCTTCTCTTTCAGCATGTATTTTTTTCAACCTTTCGGATACATCCAGTAAAGCATTTAGGATCAAGGCGAATGTCATTCAAAATAAGGACTTGGAAGAAAACTGGCCAGACATTTAAATCACCACCATAGAAAAAGCACTTACACTTTGAATAATAGAGGACACCAGGGCCTGAGAAAACGGCCCTAAACTAAAAATGTCTCTAGTCAGCATTCTCTCTCGCTCTCTCATGCTTTAAAAACCCTTGGCCTAAAGCCCAAATGCAACAATCTGCAAATACCTTTTAACACTGAGCTTTAAGCAATTATCGCCCAGGCGGTGAGTCCACCGGGGCTGACAGCAGCCTCTACCCATAATGCTCTTTTCTGAATCACTCTGAAGGACAGTCATATAGCTCTCTGGCAATACTGTCCACTTTCAGGGCTAGGTGGGTGTTGAGTATCTCATGCCTCAAATAATGTAACAAAAAGAAACCATCGCCTCAAACATCTCCTTCACAGGGTGAAAAAGCTACAGCTGATACGCTATTGCTGCCAAGACTCCAAGGACACTATTATAAAGTAGAACAGCATTCCCTCCTTGAAATCCTATATGCAAAGAGGCATAATGGCAGCATTCCAAACGGAGCAGGCCAGTGATGAAAGATGCAGTAAAGTGTTGGACGAGTGTGCTGTACTGTGCACAATGTCGGCTGGTTTGTGTCTCGGTCATTCAGTGTGTGGACTGCAGATCTTCAGCGATTCTGTTTATAGCATTTGTTTCTAGGCATGATCCTAAATAGAACTTCATCCTGGAAGTAGTGCATGTAAATTTGGCTAAATATTTCTCAACATTTCTGCTGTATAAAAGTCAACAAAACATTATGAAATTGACCTGATTTACTTTGTCAAAGTGAATCCTCCTTTTTAATGTGCACAACTTCTTAGACATTTCTTTCCAAATTTTCACATTTGATTAGAAATGAAAATAGGTCATTTTATGTGTTGGAAATAGTGTTAATTAATAATAATAATTAATAGCATCCAAAATAATTGTTTTTGAGTACATAATATGTGTGTGCGTACTGTGTATATTTATTATGCATGTTTAAATACACACACACTTAAAAAATATATGCTTACATTTTAAATATATTTATTAGTGCTTGCGATTAATCCTATTCAAAATTAAAGTTTTTGTTCACATAATACATATGTTTGTTTATCTTATATATTTATTATTTATATATAAATACAAACACTTGCATGTACATATTTAAGAAAATATGCAATGTGTATATATATATATATATATATATATAAATTGAATATAATGTAAATATTTTTTTAAAATATAAGCTGTATGTGTATGCTTTTATACGTAAATGATAAATATACATTTTAATTTTAATCAATATTTTATTTTGGATGCAATTAATCATTTGACAGCACTAATATTTATATATAATATAAATATAAAAATATTCTCGCAAATACATTTAAATATTTTCAAAATATATACTATATTTGCACCCTTATACTACATACATAATACATATTTACAGCACACACACAAACAAATACTTCTATTTTGGATGTGATCAATCACAATGAATCATTGCCCAGCACTCGTTTTAAGCTAAATGATGCACCAATAGTAGATTATATGTGTGAATGAAGTCAGAGGAAGACAATCTTGTATAAGGGACTGTGTGAAGTTCAAGCCATCCTCAGCCCTCTGACATTTACTATTTCACAGATCAGCGAGTCTCACTGCCAGGACAAACCTACATCACAACAAAGTCCTTACCGAAGCAAGTTAGTTCACTCAGCAGCCATCTTGCCAATGCCCTTTGGCAGCTGGCACTTTTCTCAAATAGGGTACAATTTGTGTTCAATTACTTTTTATACAGAATTAGAACATTAAATATCATGCATTTTGTTGGAGAGCTTTTACATATGCAATATTTAAAACATCTTTAACATTACTTACATTACTTCAACACTGTGACACTAAGAAAGTCACATCATTTGGAACCTTTCAACACCATGGCGAGAGGACAAGTAACCTATCTCATTTTATTTTCAGATAAACTGTATTGTTGACTACATTTGTCAAGCTCAACTATTCAACCTGAGCTAGTGTAAGAATATATTCCAACTAATTTACAGCCTTGGTGCTTATAGTACACTGGCTGGATGTGAGCTAATAAACAGAGCAACTCAACCACGCGTGGTGTTAAGAAACCCAAGTCTACCTTGAAAGAACTATCACCCCAGTAATACATTTTCTATGTCTGGCAAACAATACAAAAAACATTCATCCAAAGTCCAGTGGATGACTGAACAACAGCTACATGCAGGCGATAAAGCTGCAGAGCAACCACTCTAATAGGCTCACATATGGGGGAACACCTAGTGTGACGCAAAGCTAATACATCATTTGGATAATTTATTTTTTACACAACTGCCCCAAATGACTAATTATCAGTTGCAGGACATCAGATTAGTGAGTGCAGAAACACCAAAACAAAAGTATGAGCCACTGAAATATTACTGAATTTAAAAGAAAACATGGGACAACGATGACATGGTTGGAGTTTTGGGAGATCCTGTCTGTATTTTACATAGAATAGCCACACATTTGGATAGATGCTATGTGTTTTTCGCCTAAAATCAGATCCCAGGTGAAGAGAATACAAAAATTAATTACTCCTAATGTGCTTTCCCTGCCCGGGTTCAGTGTGCCCTTGCGTCTGCCACATTGCATTGTGTTAATTAGTGGAGTTGCACAAGAGAGACGGCTGTGGCAGTTCTGAACTGCTCCGCTCCTAATTAGAAAATATTTTAAAGACCAGGGGACCGACACAACCTCTCCAGTCTCTTCCACTGCCAGTAATAACCCCATTCATGATTAACTCTGAATACTTAATCAACAGCGAGCGCATTTGTCATTCCTCTACAGAAATTACTCGCAGGGAAAGTTACAGCTCAAGTTTGCAACTACATTCAAAAATACAAATTGGCGCAAACATGGGGCCACTCAACCCCACTAATAGGTGTTTGCCACTAAAATGATACTTGATCGAGGACTGAGTGAAGCCCTGCCAGTTCAGCCCACACGACCACAGAGAGGAACAATGGCCCATAAACAAACCGCACACTACAATCTTTCATTTACTTGAAAAGTAAATCAAGCAAAAAAGAGTGCAAATTGCAGCTCTATACAAAATGATTTCTGCATGTGCAAGGTTGCTTATTACGAGCAATTGGAAATGCAACATGTGCCAAGAATCTTTATTTATTTATCTATTTTTTAATTATAATCAATTATTATTTTTATTTTACAATAATTTTGATTGTGAAATTACTCTACTGGAGGGCCAAATTAAAAACCACAGGAAAAATTGTGTAGGTCTAACTCATAACTGAATAAAACTAGTCAAAACAAACAAACAAACCCTTTAGGGATGCACCACATGACCACCACATCAGTTGTTATTTGATATCAGTCATTACTGCTAACTAGAGTTAATCTTCATACATTCATAAACTAACAATGACAAATGATAACTGATAAATCTCATCTTTTAAACTCAAAATACATATCTATTTTCAGAATAATATTTCCACAGTAAAGCAAGAGCTATAGTATTGTTTTGCGTTTTAGAGTTGCTGATTCAGGGTATTTGGGGATGCAATTATCCCAGTGCTCTGACTCCAATGTAACTGGATGGAGACCAGCAGGTTCATAAAACAGAATTGCCTATTTATTGGTAGACACACATAAAATAGGCCCAGGCTGAGTGCTGGCATGCTGGTTGAAATTGGTACAAGTTGCCAGAACAAGCATATAAAAGTTGACAATGCAAACAAACCCACCAACAACACAATTAAACGCACTGGTGTGGGTGTCACTCACCTCTGTGCTCCCTGAGTCAATTGCTTTGTCCACATACAGCAGTGACTGTCCCTCCCCACGGCATACACCCTCCGACCAAGCGGCACATCGCAGGTGAGCGCAACACTGGCCTGCAGATGCAATAGAATAATCTATCAGCCACTGAAAGGCACAGACAGTGATGCTAGAGTACGTCTACCTACCGGTGGGATCAAATAAAGACGCAACGTTAATGTCATCAGGTAGGCCAATTTGGCCCAGTTCATCCCAGAACTTCCGGCCGGGCTCCTCAGCAGCGGGGTCTGTACTACCAGGAGCAGAGGTTGAGTGCAGGCCACTGTCTGGCGAGCTGATCCTGAGGAAAGAAGCGAATGAACACATTAGGTTTAATCTGCAAAGACACTAAAAGAGTCACAAACAGAAAATTCGAAGGTGACAGCTTTGCATCCCACTCCTCGGTGAGATAACAAACACTTGACCGTTTATTTCTAGATGTCAGCATCCCAGTCATGTTTTAGGAAGGCCTACGGTGCAACTACAAAATCCATGAAGCCCTGTCTGCAGCGGCGAGGTATGGGGTTATCATACTTGGCTGCTACACAAGGACTGGCTGTTTGGAAGCAAAGTATGAAAGAGACAGAGAAAGAGAGAGGACGAAAGAGAGCCGGAAAGGGGGTGGGGGGCTGGAATGACTGGCTGCTTGGATGTGGCGCTGAGAGAGTGAGCTACAGAGACTCAGAGAAGCGGAAAAAAAGGAATTAACATTTAAAAAGGGAGCCGGTTTGAAGAGGGCCAGCCAGAAGTGGGTTGCAGCGGGGACAGGATGAAAGACTACTGTATGCGATCCCTATTCTGTCCAGAACATCTGCATAAATATAAATATACTGTTCGGTGTGCTACTTCCTCTTTAAATGACATTAGAGACATTATTGTATCATAAAGAACTCCATGATTTCGTTTTTTCAAACAATTATATTGACATGAGTTTTGGATTATGTTTCATAAGAAAGGACTATGCTTACAGGAGTCTCCTAAAATGTTAAGGCACCATAGGTACCTTTCCAAATATCAGGGAGCAAATGCAAGTTTAAAAAATGTCCTGATAGGACAATCCAAGAATGGGTTTTGAAATTAATCAAGACAGTCAGAGAGAATACAAATTAAAATATGATTCAATATGATTGTATTGATAAAAAATGTGCCAAGTGACAAAACTGACTGCGTGATTCACATGAGTAGCTATATTTATGAAAAGTCACTGTTTATGTATACCATAAATTAATTTTCAATTAGGATACAGCCTTGAGGCTAATTCACATCACACCTTTAGATGCCTAAGAACATCAGAAGTGTCTTCTGTACACCTGGTTTTGTCTGTGTGCTATCCCTCTACTACTCTGTCCCCCTCCACCACCTCCCACCTCTTATTTGATGGCTGATGACTTTGTCAGCTTTTTCACTGATAAGGTAACCTTCAGCAGCCAGTTCTCTGCACCACTTATCCACAGCCAACCTACACACATGCTATTCTTTTCTTCCTTCTCTCCACTCACAGTGAACGAGGTCTCCAAAGTTTTCTGTGCCAGCCGTCCAACATCCTGTCCATTAGAACTAATCCACTCCCACCCACTGCAGCAAAACTTACCAACATTGCTACACGTGCTGACTCACATCAACATTCCTAACTACCGAAAAAATTCCTAGCACGTTTATACAGGCACAAGTAACCCCACTGGTCACAAAACAGACCAACTGCTTTTCCCCCCGCCCAAAAAAGGCTGTGTTTGATCAGCTCTCTGCCTTGGGAAAGCACAGGTACAATACTTTGGTGGCTCCAGTATCCTATCTTCTCTGCAGACCTTTCAAGCTTTCATGAAAAGGAGGAGTGTGTGTGTCACATAAGCTAAAAAGCATTGGGTTTATACGAGGTTCAGTGCTTGCTCCTCTTGCTTCCTCTATTTACACAACTTTGTTGGAAGCAATCATAAAGGGACATGGCCTTGACATTGACACATGAACACAAAAACAACACCTCCCTACCATAAAATTATTCCTACGAATGTATGCTCCCTCCCACCAGCTTAGGTCACTGAATAAGCAAAACTTGGTTGTTCCTTCAAAACAAGAGAAAATGTCACTCTCCAAAAACCCTCAAGAACCAGCTGAAGAAACAATTGAAGAGCTGTTTTCCAAAACACAATAAATCCATCTTAATAGTTTTCAGGAAACTGAGATTTTTTACAGAGACCCATACATTTTGTTATTATTAAATGTATCCTGTATGGCTCAGTCTGGGCGTGTTTAACAATGATTTAAATGAAACAACATTGCAGATTATAAGTTCTTTTTATTTTATTTTTTCCAAATTGCTACAAATGCATCAATTTTTTTTTAAATATTGGTTTATGTCTTTACAAAACTGTACAAAACTGACATGTTCCGGCCTATTAATTTGATTATGCCCAGGACTTTCACACGCTGCCTTTTCAATCGAGTTATAATAATGTTTTAACGTTAATCCTGCGCTATTATAATAAACATGCGATGGTAGGCTTTTCTGGTACATCTAAATTTGAGAATGTAAAGAATGCTCTGCAGGACACGGAGGCGCCAGTACTTGAATTTTTTCAGTGAAAAAAACAAACAAAACAAACTTCGCCATCGTATTCTCTGTTATAGGTAAGAATAATAGATCATTGGGAACTTTAAAAAGGCCTACTTATATTTGTGTCTACTCGCAATATCAACAAAACAATATGAAATAACAAGCTAAAGAAAACAATCATGAAGTGCCTTTTTGCCTTCTCGTCGTGGTTCACAAAAAATAACCGAAACTGTAAAGAAGACATGATTAATATATCTTTAATATATATCTTCTTTTTTGTACATTTTCATTGTCCAGTCAGCTTCCTTCCCCCCAGGTGTAGGTCTCACTGCTTTATCCAGGCCATCAAAAGTGTCAGAGTGTAAAAGCAATCATTTTAAAGACTGACCACAAGCACACACTTCAAAGCGCTGGTATGTTGGATTGCATTGGAACAAATTCTGATTAACCTTAGAATGCATCATGAGAAGCTCAACTGTAAATGACATTATACATTATATTTTGTGTTACACTTAATTTCGATAGTCCACTTTAGACATTCCATCAAGTTTCTATAACGCTTAATTCTACTAATGCAGATTTAGCACTAGGGAAAAGGATAAAGCTGATAAGATAATTCTGGTCACATGACTCACGGTAATCTTGCAGCATTCTGAAAAGTTGAGACATTTTTATCCCAATGCGGCACAGAAAAAATGAGCACATCGCACCACGTGAGCTGCACAGCTACATTTAAAAAAAATGAACGTGAGTGCGCAAAAGACGCCACGCGATTGGACACGAAGCAATCACTGACAGAACAATTTAGCAGATTCACTTAATTTTTTTTACACTTGCATTCGGCTCTGCAAGCATCTAGAACTTCGTAAACTTATGAATACAAAAATTAGTTTAGAGGGGATTCTTCTGATTAACCTACAGAAAACACCTCTGACTGGCTTTCAATACAGATGCCTGTGATTGGCTGTACTATTCATCACTGCAAAAGCACATAAATAAACTTGTGGTTTCTACACAAATCGCATAAGCTATTTTGATCTCAAAAAGGTTTTTGGCAATTTTTCCTATTGTATTGTGAAGTCATGCAGTGTGTAATCTACTGTCTCTGATATATTGGGCAGTATGAACACAGCAGCATCTAAATCCTACCCCAGATAGTGCTACAGTTTAAAAACAACCACAATCCTACAACTTCATCTGTGTGTGAAATCATGCTGTGCAAACTGCCTCATTTCCAAAATAAAGTTATCAAGTTTAAAAAAAAAAAAAAGAGTCACTTTTAATGTCTCCAATGCATTAAGTTATAAAATGTCTACTCCACCTTAACAGTCTCCACCTTAAATTATATGCAATGCTCCTCATTCGCTCTTTAGAGCTGTTATTGTTTCCAGCCCTCTGTCAATAACTGGCACTGTTCCAGCTTAGACAGACCAATCAGATGCATCCAACACAACAATCCACCGCCTGTTGGCAGGCTGCCAGAGACTGTAGAGAGAGCATTACGTCACTATTCCTCGGGGACCAGTCTGATTGGTTAAGAAGAGCTGAGCAAATTAGGCACTCATCCAATGAGCCTGAGGGTGGCTGTGGACAGGAACTTTTGACAACAACAGGTCACGTGGAGCTCAGTGAAAGACTGTCAGTGGAGTTTTCCCTTATAGATTTCTCCTTTAACCCTTCATCTAGTAACTAATCATCAGGCAATTCTGGCACCAAATTAATTGACCCAAATTGAATTGTGGTGTTGGATTCATTAGCAACTCCCAGCGTATTTGGGTCAAAGCACTCCATTCCTCTCCATTAGAAGGCACAATGAAAGAACACACAAGTTCTGTGTGACCCAAAACTTAAGTAATCAGATTCCATCCAGCAAAGCTAGAGCCTTTTTTATTATGGGTCCGATGCTTGACATTACCAAGCCGGATTTTTTTGTTTTAATTTAAAGGAAAATTTAACTACAAAATGAAAGTTCAGTAATTCAGCCTCTCATGTCATTCTAAATCCATGACTTGCTTAGGTCACGTGATTTTGCCAAGTATTACCCTTAAACCTACCCCTACCCAAAATTTATGCCAAAAATCAGTGGGAAATGATAGCTGATTAGCAAGGCCGTAGAAACACCTAACCATGATTAGAAGCAATTCTGATCAGTTAATTGGAATGTTGTTCCAGGATCAACAAAGATGTATCCAGTAACACCTTGCACTTGGTGAAATCATGCTCACTGACTTGCTTTAGACTGCTCTTTCACTCCAAAGTGTAAGTGAATGTATACTAATTTAAGGTACAAAACAAAATAAAAAAAAAATTGTATGTGTGTCCTATATTATGGATTTCAATGAATTTTTGGAGCCATTCCAGGAACACACACAACAACAACAACAAAAAAAATACAGCAAAGAGTCATTGGCTCCTATAAGGAAAAAAACCTTAGGGTAAATTTAATAAAATTTTAATTTATAGACCTTTTATTTTAATGAGCTGCAAAAAAAAAAAAAAAATGAACACTGTATACGTGCGGATGGACAATGTTTATGTTTATATAAGCCATAAAATGACATGATTTACTGTTTTTACACACAAAAAAACATCTTATAAACTGGCATTTCAGCTTTAAAACCATTTAAAAGAAAAGGTACAAGTCAAACATATTATATAAATTTAAAACATAAATACTACTGTCTTAATAGTTTAGATTTTTAAAAGGCACATTAACTTCTTTCATATTTACAAATATGTTTGCTGCATAAAAACATGGGTTGTTAATAGCATTAATATGAACATAAAATAGGCACACTGGAAATGCAAATTCACTCTCGGCCACGAGGTGGCACTTTACCTCTTTACCGACAGCTGCTCCGTTAACAGCTGTACACACCGCACTCATATGTACACCTTAAAAACAAGTCACTTATTTGCTTTTGCATATTAATGACTAAACATAAGAATAGCTAAATGCTCCTCTTTATAGTTATAAAAATGATTTTGACAATTCTGACAATTAGAGATTACTGTACAGAAATTGAAATCTATATGTAACACTAATACATACTACATACATGTAGTCATGAAATGGTATGATATTGTTAACATTAACAATTTGAGAACTATAACAATAATAATAATAATCTGCACGGTTTAGTGTGACGTTACATCATAACGTCATACACCAAAGGAATAGCAATGTATTGGAATGCATAGGTTGGTCAGAACAAAAGTGGCAAACATGTTACAGATGACAATATCTAGTAAAAAATCTTATTTGGGTTGGTTCCTGGACACAGAATCTGAAAAAAGTAAATGTGATTCTGGAATAAAGTGAATATCCAAATCAGTGTGGTGACTGACCGACACACATTAACATTAGATTCATCCTCACTAATGAACCATGCCAGTGCATAGCCCAAATCTAAAAAAATATCTGCAATTGTAGGTTTCAAACAGAGATGGCAACAAAGATGCCAAAAAGACTGCAGCTTTAATTATAATTAAGATTCTGAACTTTCAGTTTGAAGCAACATTTCTTTGTGTGTGCATTAAAGAGACTGTTTCCACCAAAATGAAAATAAATGCATGATTTCCTTACCCTCACGCCATTATAGATCTCTAGGCCTGTGTTATATGCCATGCCTACATCATATGCTGGATTGCTATATGTATGGAAGTAGGGCTGGGCGATATGGCTGAAAACTGTATCACGATATCAGTGTTTCATATCGGTCGATATCGATATGTATCGATGTTTTTATGACCCATTTAAAATATAGAGCAGGAGAAAAATATATTACATTTAAACATTTTTATTTTAAACTTAACTTTCCTCTGATCATACTCCCCTCGGTTATTAAGACAGAAATGTCAGCAACCATAGAAAACTCTGATAATTAAAAAGAAAACATAATTCCACTGCCTCCGTTATAGCTCTGTAGCGTTTAGATTCTTTTTCATAAGGCACTGATGCAGAGTACCTCTGTCTCCACGGTGGTCTGCTGGCCTACATTGGGAAGGACTTTATCCATGACATGAGGCATATATTTATAAAAAGGCTACCACACAATAAAATTAAGCAAAAAATGTATGTATTGAAATGTTTGTTGTTCTAAACAATAGTTTCTTACAGCAATAGTAAATGGCATGAGATGGAGCATAAATAAAAATGAAAAACTAATTTGCGGTCGTAGTAGGGAGCTCCTTTGTCATCACCTTCATAACAACACTTGGTGTTTTCTTTCCCATTTGCAATGGGGACTAAAGCAAGAAAATATCAGTAGAGCTTGCACTTTCGGTCCAAGTATCTTACAAAATTAACATTTATAAGCATTATTTAGTTTGGATATTTATTCGTTAAAAAAGATTAAAATTGGGAATCAAATTAAAAAGTAAAAACGTTTATGTATCTATTACAGCTAGTTTTGCTCGCTTGGTGGTTTCCTTTATGAAGGTCCAGAAATGGTCAACTTTCATGTCCTTTTAAGAACGCTTCTATGTTAAAGTCTTCCTTTATATTTTGGAGATAATAATTTGGGCTTATGACAGCAGTGCATTCTCTTAATTACACAAAGCGTTTATAAAACTCACAGAAAAACTGCAAATTATTAAATGTAAGTTTCAAGCCTTTCCATTTGTAACAATGTGATCATAGCGTCAAAACGCAAAGCCCAATTTACACAAGCAACACGCAACTTGTAATTTTAATATTTTTCATAATGATGGTTTAATAACCATAGCATGCAGTAAGACGCTTTGTGTAAATTCTTTTTTTTTTTTTTCAATGTTTGATATTAGGCTTGCAGGGTTAGGTATAGCTTGAAAATCAATGCAGAATAGTTCACATCCACATCGTGATGCATCAATGCAACAATTGATTTTGCCTTCCCTACTTAAAAGAGGTTTATCTGAAAGGGCAACAATGCAAACTATTTTGATATAAGGATGTATGTTTAGTTTTAGGGGGTAGAAAATATCTAGCCAGTATAAAAACAATAAGTCTGTGGAAAGACCCCCCCAATTCACAGAAACCTAAATTGTAGATCTGTTTCTAACTTAATCAGCTATTGCCGATTTTGTGTATTGCTTGCCAGAATGAACGTGAAACTCCATTTAATCCCTTAGATTCAAGACGGGAAGATGTACTACTCTTTAAGGGTACTTTACTATGATCACCTTCTAATGAAGAGTTTCTCCAGCATTGCCACCTGCCATGGAGCCATCCTGTTACCTTCTACAGAAGAATCACCTGAAGTTATCTGTGGCAAGCCATTTGTGATTATTAAATTACCAGACAAGAGGATTAAAAGTGTCAAAGTTTTGGGTGAGTACTTGTCTACGAGTTAAACTACTATTTGTATTCTGTATTCCTGGATATTGTATTCTATATTCATGGATATAGAATGTTAAATTTAGTCTACTTACTGATTCTGTTATAATGTAATTGTTAATGAATAGATAAGTTTAGCTTAATTGGTGCTGCCAAAATTGATTTATTGATATATTTATTAATTAAAACTTAAAATAAAGTGGATTTGAGCCATTTCAAATCGTGAAAGCTGAGCGTCCCGTGTTCATAGACCGTGCGCGCCATCCACTAACATCGAGGGTGACATTTCTTCCTGTGTGTCACCAAAGGCTTAAAGTCGAGTTCAGACTGCACGATTTTAGCCCTGATTTTGAGTCGCCGACAGGTTTTGAGAAATCGCTGACAAATGCCCGAAATCACAGGCAAATCGGTGCTCGTGCACGCGAGTGACA
>JAUCMT010008048.1:0-23742 GCA_032357475.1 Enteromius thamalakanensis | reverse complement strand
GCGTTTCAGGACGCAGTGTGAGTTCCTGAAAAGGAACGGAACAGGTTATGTATATAACCATGGTTCCTTGAAGGAACAAAACACTGCGTTTTTCTGCCACACCCACTGCATCCCTGCGGAGCACTGGCTTCATTCCAGAGGCTGATGAGCGATCTCCCGCACCTGCTTTAAGCCAGGATCATGATGTCATTGCGTATGACGTCCTGATCACTCATTGGACAGATTTCACAGCATATTCAGAGCGTGGTCACGCTGAGGTATTCCCAAAGCGTTTTCGGACGCAGTGTTTCGTTCCTTCAAGGAACCATGGTTATATACATAACCTGTTCCGTTTTCTTTGGAGTGTTACAAGCTGTTAGTGTATAGATAAGGTCCTAAAGTTGCCAAAAGATTAAAGTTAAGAGATATATTTAGAAAAGTTATGACTTGTCCACACCCCCCGAAATAGATTTGTTTAAACACGCCCCACTTTTCTACGTCACAGAGTGTGTTTATTTTCATAACAACCATTCTGGCTGTAGTGTTGCTGCGGGTGCCATGGTCTGGAGACACCATTGTGACTTACATCTTCTGCAGTTATAATGTATTTGAAGTAATCAGCCTCGTTTGCATCCGGGTGAAAGCATGCACATGTGTGTAATATGTGACTGTTTACGATTAGAGGAAAGCATACGATTACACAGTAATATTCTCTAAAATCCTGGAAAACGTAAGTCATAGGAGAAGAATGGTTGATTATTTGATGTTATTTTTGTTTTCTTCACACAAAAAAGTATTCTGAAGTTAAAACTGAGGTTGATCCACTGATGGAATGTTTTTTCTATGTTTCTGGATTTGGGAACATTTCTGAGATATTTGTTTGGCCTCCATGTGCTTGGATGCTTGTATATCCAGTGTCATTATATAATAATAAGCATATATATGTTTAATATTTGATTGAAACTGCCCATCTCTGCCCATAAATGTAATAATAATTCAACATGCCTGATTCATTGTTTTTGTTTAAGCTCTTTTTTATAATTTGGCCTGCCTATCCAGTCCTGATGTTTAATGGTAAATAAACTTGGCGTGCTGTCTTCATCGAAGGCTCGGCTTGAGCTCTGAGTTCAACCCCCCCACCACGAGACTTCAGGAGGTGGTCTAGGCAGTATTCCAGATGAAACTGACAAGTGTAAATGCATCAGGTTGTATAGACCACATATGTAAATTTGACTCCTCTCAAATGCTAAAGTCTAAATGTTAAAAAGAACATTATTTTGTGTATTTGGTGTAATGCAATGTGTTTATGCGGTTAAAAAAACATATTATTTTCCACATACTGTACATTATTGTTTCTCCACTAAGCCCCGCCTCCAAAAACAGGTGGATTGTTACAAAGCTCATCACCCTAAAAAAGTGAGGTGTGCTCTGATTGGTCAGCTATCCAGTGCATTGTGTTTGGCCGAACACCTCAAGCATGTGGCAGAAATGTTATGTTTCTTATCATAACGTGATGCTGTGTCCCGGCTCTATGACACCAAAACAATAAAACACATTACAAACCAGGCATTTATTGCATCCAGTGGAGAAATAATTACTGATTATCATGACTCAGTTCCATCTTTTTATGCGTCATGTTGCATCACACCTCGCAAAGTAACTGCATTTGTGATCAGAGAAACAACAAGCACTACCCTTCACTGCTCAGAACAGGCGTTTGAATAGTAAGTACAGTAGTAGGTTCTTTTAAAGGGTTAGTTGTCTGTCATTAATTACTCCCCCTCATGTCCTTCCAAAACCCAAGTGGGGTCCATGGAAAGCACCTGGACCCTCCCACAGTTTTATGACATTGCAAATGTTGACAAGCAACTGTGTGAGAGACAAATAGCATGCAAAGGTCATAACCTTCCCATCGTCCCAGTACAAATACACTAACCTTGGTACCCACAGGTTTAAATACAGAACTAAACTAGGTAATTAACGAGAGGTAATTAACCAATGGAGAGAAACTGGGTAACAGGGTTATTTATAATGCATTTTCCATGTATTATAATGCCTTAATAATTCCCTTATAATGTATTACAAATACAGGCTTTACAGGAAATGTTACCAAATGATCATGTGCATGTATATGAGTGATGGAAAAACAGTATTTTTCCTTTCAGATGAATCTTTTTTACACTGTTCTACATTGTCTGTCACCAATTATTCAACTAGAATGTCAAAATAAAACATTTAATATAATAGCTGATTTAGTATTATGCATTATTAGTATTTTGCAGTCAATTATTGAGTTAAGTGAATATAAAGTTTGGAGAAAAAAATAATTGTTTCAGTTGCTGTGTTCTTCCCATGTTTTAATATTGTCCAGATTCTTCTCAGACTCAGAATTATGTATTTTTATGGTAACACTATTAAAGCATTGCATTTGTAATCAACAGACTAAATAAGCATGCAACATTTATTATAAAAGTCATGATTAATAAGCTCATGAACTTTTGTAACATCAATAAAAATGATTTTAAATGAATGAATAGCATTTTTTTCATTATAAAAACTGATGCCTGAGTGGTCTGCTATAGTCTGTATAAACCAGCTGCAGCTGGATAAACATGCAACTGCTAAGTTCTGATCAGATCCAAAAACAGGTATTCTATCAGTCCTATCATTTGATCTACACATTTCTGCAGGTTTGGCATCACTTATTAAATATTGTGACTTACTCCTAGAAATGCTATCAACTCCAACTCTAGGTCATCATATCCTAATCCCACATCATAATTTGTATTATTAAAAGACAACTGTGTAAACTAGAGTCTATAGCAGCCAGTCAATAAGGGACCAGCTGCAAATAAGTCTTTAAGATGGATTTCAAGCAAATATTAGTCATCACAAGACTGCATAAATCAGAGAGTGAAGGAATTACTTCCTGCATAAAAACTGCTTCAAACGTTATTGATATCATTATAGTATATAATACTATAGCCTATATGATACTATATGAAAATAAGTCATTTTTATAAACATGCCTTAGAAAAAAGCATTAGTGGTGTGCAACTTAACACTGACATGTTTTAAGATCTTTCAGTCGAAACTGCTCAGATTTACATTTTAGTCTGGGACCAGGCGTAAGCATAGAACTGGAGGATTGGGTAATAAATAATAAAATAGCATATTCACTCAAGATTTTTTTTGTCTCTTTAATGCCTAAAAAGGTTATGGACATTAAAGCACAATTGTCTGTGAAGCTGATTGAACACAACATCAATTGTGCCTTTTAAATAAAAATGACTTTACTTGGAGGCACAGTTCACATATTTGTAAAAGTGAACAGAAGCAGCATGGGGTGTTATGAGCGATTACTAGGACATTGCTGGTCAAATAACAAACTTTCATTCAGTTTTCACAAAAATCCATAACCCTGACTATGATCAGTAGAAATAATGACCTTGACTTAGTAAATACCCCTGATTCATTTATTTTCATTTATATACAGTATACAGATGACTGACACTGATGTACCAGCATCAAACACTGAAGCCTAAACTTCACAAAACTATAAACTGTTGCTTCAAACCTGAAAGAATGTGAAAGAAACTGACCAACTGATCATAAAACATATTAGTGCCTTTGTTTTGTCTTAACATGCTTTTTCCCCCTAAGGCATGTTTATAAAATGTACTTAAATGTGCTTATTAAACTATAGTCTAATCCTGGTTTAGGGTAAGCCCTGTCTATGAAATGTCTATATATATATACATATATAGAGTAAATGAAAAATAATCAGTGGTATTTGACACTGTATTTGCGTACTAATAAAACTTACTGTTAAAAACAATAAACACACACACAAATACATATGGAATGTTTTCAACATTGATAATAGTATACAACTGGTTATAATTATTATAACTGTGGTTACAGTATGATGGTGAAAATTAAGCTTTATCACAGCTATATATATATATATGAACAATATTACAGTTTTTACTGTAGTTTGGAAATGTACACTGATATAAAACTTTAGTGTATTTTAAAATTTCAATGCCTTTAAAAAAATAAAAAAATGAATAAAAAACTATCACCTTTCCTTGACATTTACGTCTGATATTAAATTGGTATTACTGGATTTATTAACCAGATTGGTTATACACTAAAGTTAGTTTGCACTGATTCAGAGCAGGAATATCAACATCCAGAAACAGTGTCCTTTGACCCAGCAGCCAGTAGATGGCAGCACACGTCTGAGAAGTGCACTGCAGTTAAAACACAGCCTGTACTTTCACAAGTGACCGAGAGTTCAGGAGAATCAGTCTAGACCACAAACCCACAATTAAAACCAATCATAGATTCTTCAGAAACACAGAAGAGATAAAACAGTATGTGAACAACTTCACAACACACGTATGTGAGCTTCCTATACATATCCACTGCCTGATAACAGACACTATCAAGATTTCCACACATCTGAAGACACACCTGTCTGTTCGGCAGCTTAAACACGACACAAAGTTTCGCTCTTTGTTCGCCGCAGCGTTGGAATTTGGCAAACTTCCATCTGCTATTTGATTTTCTGCTTTCACAAAGCAGCGGCAGACAAAGGAGCTCACGGTGCAGGAGCGTACAAAACAAAATAAACCCTAAAAAACAGAACAATAATACCTTTCACTCCACCTGCACCCTCCGACGCTCAAAGTTCCCGCCTTAGGTATCATCTGCCTGATGAGCATATATACCTAACAACAAAGCTGCACAAACAACAGGACTCCTGTGTTAATACTCATCAAGGCTCTTGGGTAGACGCCGAGAACGCCTCGCCTCCCTAATCAGGACCCCCACATGAAGAGCAGCACACCTCTGGTTTCAGCATAATTACAGACAGGCGATAATCAGGTCACCCCAGCGGGGCCAAGTGAGCCGGCGGAGGTGTTAATAAACATTCCTCCCCACTTTTTTTTTCTCCCCGCTCTCTTTCCTGAGGTAAGAAAGAGAGACGAAAAGAGAGAAGCCCGCCCGCCTGGGCACAGTGGTATTGAATAGATACCCCGGGGCGCGACACCCCCTGAAAGGTTACTCTCTATCTAACGCAGCGGAGAAAAAAGAGAATGAGGGAGATGGAAGGAGAAAGGGGTGAACTCAGACCCGTTTTTTTCCCCTTGGAGTTTGGTGGTGGGGGGGGAAGAGAAAAAAAGATCTTAACATTTTAAAATAATTCAAATGTTAACATTTCACAGATTAGCATAAGGATCGCTCGCAGTCACAGGGCTGTGAAATGAAATATCTATCAGCATAATGTTCTTTTTTCGGGAGAAGGAGCTCAAAGATAGACATAACCCAAGGTGCAGCCTATGAGCCGAGTCTCGTTCTCGGGAAGCAGACCTGTAAAGAAAGCCATTAGATAAGAACTTTCAATTAGTCGTGTTTCGGTTGCTACTTTTCAAAGTTGTTCAAAGTTACGCCACATACTTTTTAGTAATTCATTAAGCCGTGCGGAAAAAAGTTTGAACGTGGCGTTCAGGTGGAATCAAAGTGGAATGCACCCAATCAAACCTGTTTATGCTTTTTAGACAAAAGTTTGGCAAGAAAGTGCTTCGAGGGAGCCCTAGATGTCTTTTTTTGTAATAACTTAGCTTCCAGAGACTCTAATGTTTATAAATATTAGGTAACACTTTATTTTAGGGTCTCTTGACTAGTTGCTTATTAGCATGCTTGTTATTAGAATATATTAGCCATTTATTAGTAGTAATTAAGCGCATGTTAATGCCTTATTCTACATGACTTTATTCTACATCCCTAAACCTAAAATACCTAGATGACTAACTATTAATAAGCAGCAAATTAGGAGTTCATTGAAGGAAAAGTTGTAGTTAATTGTTAACACGTGTTCTCTTTTAGATTTATTATTTCTTTAGAATAATAAATCTAAATTTTGCCTAGCAATATATATAATGTAATGCTCTCCAATGACTATTTGTGAATTATCGCATCCAAAATAAAAGTTTTTGTTTACATTATGTATATATATATATATATATATATATATATATATATAAATACAAATATGTTAAATATATTATGCTTATATCAAATATATTTTTATATAAGAATATAAATATTTAAACCTATAATATGTAAATATATAATGCATTTGTGTCTTTATATATACATAATAAATAAACACAGTACACATATATAATATTATGTACACAAAAACTTTTATTTTAGATGCAGTTAATCATTTGACAGCACTAATATAACTGTAATAAAGAGTGTTCCCGAAATTGATTTTCTGACAGAAAGTTCTAAACACTTTCAAAACACATCATTTGAATTTATGACTGTTCCTATAGCCTACTCAAATGTTTATAACAGGCACTTTATAGGCAGTGCTTAGTAATTAGTGCATGATTAGGTTTATTGTAAAGCATCCCCAGCTATGCTTCAAGACGAGGCCTGTGCGAGACATTAGGAGCCCCTAGCAGGGTCACACAGCCACGCTCCCTAGAGAGTCCACTCGTTAGTAGGCATTCCAACTGCTGGTTGCCTAGTAACATTTATGAATGAAATTAGTGGATGTCATGCCACGTTGTTGACGTTGAATAAGTGTTCTTGCTGCTAAAACATATACTTTTGAAATGAAAAACTGTGTTTGGGTGGAATACGTCCAAAAATGCTTCATATCAAGATTGCACAAGACAAAAAAAGTAAAGTTACAAAAGAGAAGACAAACTACTGGTGCTTTTCCTGCTGAAAGGGGTTTAAGGAGAGCGTCAGCTGAAAAAAATATGATACGGCTTCCCTCTGATATTGACATCTTGGCATCACATTTATTGGTATCGGTCCGTAATGGATTTACAGGGATTATTTAATTGTGCATTATTCAACATTTTAAACCTTGCTTTGATTTAGTGTTAATGTAATGAAGAAATATTGCATAGATTAATTTTTTCTAAAAGCACTACACAATAAAATAGGATACATTTGAAGAGCTCAGCTCCTTTTTCAGATTGTTTAATAAAAAAAATTGTTTAATTAATTTGTTTCAGTTCAGAAATATGCACTAATATTCATGACATGCATGCATTTTAGTTAGACGTGTGGCAGTATATGAACTTGAAACTATTACCAGTCTCTTTAAAATGCAATAAAATATAGTTTTATAATAAGTTCTGAATAAACATCTAAAATATCTATGTGTAATATTCCACAATGAATACTTTTTCCCTTTTTTTAACAATGAGTACGATGAGTAATCCATCACAGTTCAGGGGGGAATTTGGCAGGTATCACTAATACACTTTTCTCAGAAGACAACATCCATCCCATGTTCTGTAGCTGCTTATAAAGACTGATTCTGGACCATTTTTTACAGCATCTGAATTGAATCAGGTCAGGATTCTGCAGACATTGTTTAGATGGTTTTCTTATGATTTTTGGTTCAGTGTCTTCTTGCTTCACTCAAGCTTGTACAGTATATCCTGGTATTCTCCTGTAAAATGTCTTGAATGTATTGATCCTTCTTTGCAAAGTGTCCAGATCCTGAGATATGAACCCTGATACTCTTTCAGAGTTGTTGAAGAGGCTTTGGAGTTGGTGTGCTGTACCCTTCTTCTTCTAAAAGAAGGGATTTATTGCCAAAAGGTTGCCATCTCCTGTCTTGACCGTCCACAAAGCATTTTCCCAGAAGCGTTGTGGAACATCTGACTGGTTTTGGCCAAACCTGAGACATGCCTCCATATTTCTTGGCAGCAGTGGTTTCCTGTGTCCTTTCATGAGCACCATTCAGTGTTTTTCTGATAGTGGACACATGAAGAAAGGCTTTCAGAGTTTGCAGAACTGTCTCGAGGTCTTTTGGTGCTATCTTTGGTTTCTTTCTCCCCTCGTCCAGGATTGTCAGTTTTGTTCGTAGTGACCATGTCTACAATATATTTACAGATAAGTGAGTCAGTCAGCTTTCACAGTTTGCTTTGTGTAAAAAAAAACATTTAGTCATATCACATACTCACTGCTTATTTAATTTCTAATAAAAAGGCATCCATACAAATGTCTTAACAGATGCTGCGCAAATAACAATTTTGACAAATGTAATCATGCCAAATGCCTTAAAAAAAGGTTATTTAAAGCATGTTTGTCAAAAATGGAGCCCGAAACACCTTCCATATATCTTAAGTGGTATATTGTGTTTAATATCAATCCTTGATGAAAATAACAGGGAGGAAATTACATTTTAAATATAGCTGAATAAGAATCCCCAGCTAAGGCTAAATGTACACTATTTTGTGTAATAACATTTTACACATACTTTGACAGATTTACAGCTTGGCTTGAAATTAATATACGCAAACATATTGTCCACACAAGACATATTTATATAGATTTTTCATTGTTTTCATCACACATGCTCATTTCTCATCTTAAGCATGCTCTTGCTGTATCTTTATACGGTAAATAAGTTTGTTTGGTGTGCCTGAAATGATGCCACAGTTTGATTTTTTTTTTTCATGAATTATTTTGACACAATAAATATTAAAAGGCTAAGTTGAAATCTTTTAATCAGGCCCCAAAAAATAAAGAAATGTTAATATTTACTTAAAGTCTTTGCTGTTAATTGCAATTTAAGTTCATTTCAAAAGAATAAATTTATGTTAGGGTGTATAAGAACATATTTAAAATCAATTAATATCTAGTGTATGAAAGATGTACGCGGTAAGTGGTAACTAAATACATTTTTTAAATACTGAGATAGTACAGTATGCTAAAAGTGTATTCATTAAAGTGTCCCAAAATAGCACAGTTGAGTACACTTACTTAACTTAAAAAGTACTAAAGAATAGGTTTTAGTATAATAAGTAAAGCACATATGGAAGTTACTTCTTTTGTTAGGGCTTGCTCTTTGTCTTTGTTTCCATGGTCCAAAGAGGCGATGATGAATATGTAGAGATTGATGTTTCTGTGGAGGCCTTCTGGTCAGAGAGACTACAAACTGAAAAAAGAGTTCTTCTGGCGGCAGAGAAAGCTATTGTGACACTGAACTACTGTGGTGCTCAAAGTTTCTTGTCATAGCAATGCATGCTACATTACATTACATTACACACCTTAATATTTTAAGTCTAATTAAATGGCAAGCAATATATACACTTATATATATATATAATATGAAAAACAAGCAAAAGGGACCTTCTCCTGGACGGAGAAGGCGGCGGAGACGCCCACCGGGGCAGAACAGGCGGTGGAGAAGCCCAACGAGGCGGAGCAGGCGGCGGAGACGTCCCTCTGGGCGGAGCGGAAGGCAGCAGGGTCCCATGGGTTCGGCCAGACTGTGACAGAGCCCTCTTGGGACCACTAGATCGGCTTTGCGCCCTCGAGAACCGACCCTTCAGTGAATTCACCCTTCTAGACCAGACAGGAAGTGGATGCACCCATCAAGACCAGACCGAGATTGAATGCGCCCTTGGTGACCATACTAACGCTGAGCTCACCCTCCGAGACTGAGCCACCAGAGGAGACGCCCTCCCAGACCGACTGGAACCTGATTCGGGGACCTCCATGTGCTGTGCAGCCACCAATGAGGCCACCAGTGAAGACTCCGGTGGACCCGATGGAGTCTTGGTGCAAAATACTGGTTTTGGAGGTTCAGGCCACGGGCCACAAAGGTTTCGTGGAGCTCGGGTGAGTTCAGCGACATTGGGTCATGACCTGGGTCTGGCGAATCCTGCCACTCAGGTTCCAGATCCCAGACTGGGTCTGGCGGAACCGGCCACTCAGGTTCCGGATCACAGATAGGGATCGCAGAAAGGACAGACAGCACACCTAGCCACCTCTCGCTAAACGATGGTGCCAGCATCTTCTGCGGGCGTCTCGGGAACCTCCCGTGTGGTTGATAGCTCCCCTAGCTGTCGTGTGGTAACCGGCTGAGCATCACCCAGCCCCTCTCGCTGAGTGATGAGAACGGCGCCCTCTGTGGGCGACTTGGGTACAACTGACGTGGCAGACAGCTCCCCTGGCTGGTTGAACCTCACTGATCCCCTTGAACTGAGTGATGGCCCTAGTGCCCTCTATGGGCGTCTGAAAACCACCGGAGTGCCAGACAGCTCCCCTAGCTATTGTTCGGTGACTGGTTGGGTAGCCGGGCCAAACTGTATACCACACACCCCTCTCACTGCGTGGTGATGTCAGAGCCCGTAGCTAGTATTTCGGGGCTTAGGACGGGTGACAGCTCTTCGAGCTGTAGAACCGGAACCGACTGGGCTTGGAACAGCACCCCTGGCTGTACAACTTGAGATGCCTGGACAGGAAACAGACTCTTAGGCTGAGAAACCGGGACTGGAGGAGCTTTGCATGACTGCACAAGGTCTGGAGGCAGCAGGCTGGGGAGATCTTCCTCACAATTGACCGCTATTTTGTGCCGCGTCTCGCGATCGGCTGCCATCTTGTGCCGCGTCACGTGATCGGCCGTCCTGTTGTGCCGCGTCTCGCGATCGGCTGCCATATTGTGTCGCATCCTGCGATCAGCCGCCATGTCGTGCTGCTCGTCCGCCGTATGGCCAAGCGTGAGCCGCGTCATGGTTTAGTGTTGACGTTCGCGGCGCGTTGAGTTCGCACTTTCATTGGCAGAGGAAAACTCCTGATCTCCACAAGTGAACACATGTGATGACACAGAAACATGAATGAAAGTCTGGGAAGTAAACGGAATGAGTTCGTGAGACTGAGTCCAAGCATGTAAAAAGACAAAAAACACAGAAAGTTTGTTGGGCGCTAGAGTGCCATCCCCAGAGCTGGGAAGGCACCTCCAGCTGACTATGACATATATATACATACAATAGGTGTTTATTGTTGTAGTGTACTAAGTTATGTTTATTTTACTGGGACATTAATTTACATTAAAAATAAATGAAAAAAACATGCAAACTGTGTCTCCTGAATGATGTCAGGCATTGACCACAAATGTATTAGTAGTACTAGTATAATCTTATTCCCAAGTACTTAATCTTTATCTTAGGGTCAAATTCTCACTATTAACAAACCCTGATTTTTTGGCTGCTATTAATAGCTAGTAAGGTAGTTGTTAAGTTTTATGTACTACTAATAAATAGCCAATATGTTAATAATAGGTATGCTAATAAACAGTGAGGGCTGTTCCCTATTCTAAACTGTTACCAAATTTAATTACGTACTCCAGATTACATTTAATCAGTTACTACCCCACTCTCTCTCTTTCTTAAATGTTAATGGATAGACATGTAAAATTGTGGGACAAACCCCTCTTGGTCTAAACAGCGCAGTCAATCCCACACATACATGCACTATCCCGGGTTGAGCGGCGTGGATGTGGTGGTGGGGGGTGGACACCTGCCAGCGGCCAAACCTTACCCAGCATCCACATCTCTCCCAGACTGCCCTGTTTCTCTCTCTCTCTCCTCCATTTCCTCACCCGCTCCCCCTGCTCTGGGAAAAAGTTTGCCAGACAGCCCTGAGGACTCCCATCTCCTTGACTCCTGGAAACCTCATCTACACCCCCACCCCCAACACACCCCAAAACCAAAACATACACACACACAAACACACACACATGCACACATCACTGACTAGGGCCAAATGCAGCTTTTTGGTGAGGTCCTTAAACAGGAAAATGTGCAATGTGAAAACACACACACATACACCCTTAATTCTGGGAGGTTTAATGATTGGTGCTCAAGTCACAGATGACGTAGAGATCTTTGATCACACGTCATTTAAGGAGTGGTTTAAGTGTATCAGATAGATTAAATACATTTAAAGAAATGAATAAATGACTGACTTATCAAGTTATGAACAAACTTTTTAGGTAATGTTAACAGAACGTTTATTCAGAGTCAGCTGGTCTTAATAATGTTCTCCAGACATCCTTGAAATGTTAAACTTTGCCTAATGTCCACAAAAACATAATTTATACATTATTTGTGGAACCTTTTTCTTGAATCATTTTAGTTTGCCATTCGTCAAATGTTTTTTTAAATGTTACTCTTTGTTTCTGAACATTCAGAGAACATTCAAAATAACATTCCAATAATGTTGCAATATGATAAAAAATGAATGTTTCATTAACGTTTGAATTACATTAATTCAGAGGACATTAATAATGTTTTCATAACTTCATGGGAACATCAGAAAACATTCTTAGGAAATTTGTTTAGCTGTGCACATTTAAGTATGAACTGCATGGATAATAAAAACTAACAACCAAAAAGTACCAAGATAACTTTATGATGTGAATGTATAAATGCAGTGCTGTTAAACTGAATGCAGCAGTATGGTAACACTTCTTATGGGAAACAACCTAATGACAATACATAAATGCTTATTTATCATTACATAATACAATAATTAAACGTTGTCTAAGCTTAAGAGTAACATCGCTGCCAAGGAAATAATTTTGGTAAATTTATATTTACCTTCCACACAGTCCACCAGTGAAGCAGAGGGCAGGGCACAGTCGGAAAATGCTGAACTTCTGTTGTGCCAAAAGGGGTCAGCTGGGTCAGATGAGTGGACACAGGATCCTCTGAACATTGGCTGTGTTTCTGAGGAGCTGTGTGGGTCAGACAATATCTGCCGGTGCAGGGCTCCTTTGTGTACAATAGGCTGTGCTGTTGAAGGAACTGTAAGAGCCAGAAGCTGTCAGTCCATGTTGGAGTCCTTTGCAGCTAAAATGCAGCCGTAAGAAATATACAAAGTTTCGCACGCAAGAGCTCAACCTCTGCTGTGGCTTTTCTTGTTGGTCAGAACTTGACTCTGTTAGTGTCTCCTTCCCGTCGAGCTGGAAACACAGAATGTGGTTTATCTGTTGCTGTCTCCTTGCTCACTGAGACAGAAATGCAGAATCAAGGTGTGTCCACCCCCTTTCAAAACGGGACATCTTGTGCCTTCAAACTTCAAAACTTTACCCTTGAAGTGTTCCATTAGTAAAAATCTTTCAAATTATTATAAGGGTAACACTTTATTCTGATAGTCAATTTTGGACATTTCACACACAGTTATAACCTTTCAACTAACTAGCAGTCATTAGATTATTAGAAGACTGTCTGTGAAATATCTTCTTACACTTTATTTGCTTGTATTCTGACCCAGAACCGGCTCACACCAGACACTTAGATCTGGCCCACATACCGCATGGAATGATAACCATGAAATTACAGATATACCACAAATTACCTATAGGGTAATTTCTTGTATATCTGTAATTTCACGGTTATCATTACATGCAGTATGTGGACTGGATGTAAGTGTCAGGTTTGGCTGAATCTGGGCCAGAATAAAAGCAAATTGTGGTGCTGGAAAGTGTCAGTTCTGGTTCATTTGGTTGAATTCTGGCTCATATTTGGTATTGTTATGGCTTTTATGTGGCTCAGATCTTGCAAACAGGAGTGGACCACCCAAGTGCCATCATTCCATGCGGTATGTGGGCCGGATTTAACCATCTGGTGTGGGCCGGATATGGGCCGCATGGAATTTGCTATCTGGGATGATCCCGGACAAAAATCTTTGACAAACAACATTACTGTCTGAAAATATAGATTTATTCCAATCCCTACCTCTAAACCTAACCCTACCTTAAATCAGTGGGAAATGATAGCTGGTTAACAACACCTAACCCTGATCATAAGCCTAAAACAGATATTTCCAGAAAAATTATCCCTTAAATCTGATTGGTTGATTGGAATGTAGTTCCAGCATCAACAAGAACTTGGTGAAATCACGCTCACCAAAAACAGGTAATGGAGATTTACTGCAGATTGACTAATATGTGTATGTCTGAAACCCTGCTGAATAAACTGGTTAGGTAGGTTTTGAAGCTGGGATGCTGGTTTATGCTGGTCCTTTGCCAGCACGTGACCTGCATAAACCAGCAAAGGACCAGCATGAAACAGCTTAAACCAGACTGCTGTGATTGAAGTCAAATGTGTAAATAGTGGTTGAGAGCTACTAGACAAATGATTAATTACCTTGAGACAATTTATCGAGGCTCAGGAGGAAGTCCTGTCATTGGTGGAATCCACAACCTAACGACAACATCTCTGCTTGAAGACGGCCAAACCTCTGGAGCAGCCTCCAAAGCAAACAAAGCTCTGTTCTGTTTTGCTTGAACAAGCTTGTACCGGTGTTGGTGCAGCACTGAGCATGTGTGATTTCTTTAGAGGGGGAGGAGAGAGGCAGACATGGTTAGCACCTGAGTCCTCCAGGGAGCGGTTGAAACCTTAGGCTTTTGAAAAGGCAGGCCCAATTTCCAGACAAGAGTCATGGCCTAACAGGGCCTGAAGGTGTCCAATGTGCTTCACTGAAGTCAACGCGAATAACAGCATTGCCTTTAGAGAGAGAAAGCACAAATTCACCATCACAGGAGGTTCAAATGGTAGAGCCGTGAGCGTGTTTAGCACTACAAGCCCTACAAGTGTAGAACCGGATGTTTGGGTCAATGCTACCAGAAGAGCATCAGTCAGTGAAAAGTCACTCGACACATGCGGTAAATGTTTGGTGGAGCCAGGAACAAGGAGTTTTGGTGAGCATTGCCCTCGAAGGCGGATCTCGAGAATGGCTTACCATAAGGGGTTTTCTCCACATAGATGTGAGCAGGTTTCAGGTTGATTGATGTAAAGCAGACATGAGACACACTTCACCAGCGATTTAACCATCTCGGGCCAAGAATAAGCCATAGCACTGTATTTTGTAGTGATGAGACGATACCAGCTGTAGAAGCCTGTCAGCTTCCTAACCTCTAAACATAATGCAGGTGGGTCCTGCATTGCTAAAGAAGAGGACAGAAAACAATGGCATTGAAACCAACTGTGTTTAGCAGCAAACTGGAAATTACCAGACATGTGTCACAATGCCACTCAGGCCTGTATTCCTTGTACACACACACACACACACACACACACACACGCACGCACGCATGTTGGTATTTCTATCTGACAGTTGGTCCCCATAAGGTGATAAACACCAGTTCACACACAGATACACTGAAAGGTTTCTTCTGCATGCAGCCTTAGTGCAATGGCTTGATGTGCAAATGATAGGGCTAATTTTAATCTTTGTATAAGTAATAGTGTTGAATCACATTACGCCCACAAAGCAATTAAAAAAATTGAAAATTGTATCTTAAATCTTAAAAATGTATCAAAATTATAAGTAAATCCACCAGGATGAAAAGATATTTCTGTAGCATGCTTTACTTACTGTATATTTATAAAGTCTGCCAAACTTTCTAACTCATTTCATAGGGGAAAAGATCCTTTAAAAATTTAACCTCAAAAGGTTTCATATCCCTTTAAGTTAAAAATGCACACTAAAAATAAGAAGCACATAAGAATCTGCTCATATTTACTTAGTGTCAAGCACATTTTTTGAAGTGGAGAGACTCTTAAAAATCAATATACAGATCAACAACTATAATAAACCCACTCATCTCAATTCACACTTCATTCTCATCTGCTATTGTTAAAGACATAAATGATGTATACTGGAATACAAGACATTATTATTTAAAAATTATTTTCCTTTTACGGTGATTATAGTTAATGCACATTAAGTGGCATGCACATGCAGAATATGATTTTTAATAGAATAGAAATGCTTAAAACAAGCTTGATCGTGATTTGGTGTGTAATAAGAGAGATAAGTGAGTTTTGGTTTCTGTAGGAATTCCCTGGGCTTGTCTCTCCTACGCTCCCCGAGGGTTACACAGAGAACAGTATGGCTGGATTTGTTTTGCTGTCTCTGATTAAATTAGGATTGATTTTGCTGCTATTTTGCCAGGAGACTATCAGCTCTCTGGACTTCTTTAAGTGTGTTTATTGGATAAATGTTTACATGCTAGTCAGCAGGACTAGCGGTTTGTTAGCCTGCCATTTACTATAAAATAAAAATCAATAATGCTGAAATGTAATTTTACGTCTCTTCATTACTGAGGGGAATGATTGTTTCCAGCCACGTGGAAACGCTGTGAAATGCCAGTTGCCAATCCGAGTGTTATAGAGATACGCCACATAAGCTTCACACGTCACAATCTCACTCATTCTTAGCTAAAATATTTAGTACAAGAAGTGTATATTTAGCATTGATTATTCATCCCAGTGACATTCGGATCAACAAAGCAAGCCTCTCAAAATAGAGACAGTGTTCTGGTTCAAAGCAGCACGCTTTGGAAAACCACAGAACAAAAACAGCAATTAGCGCTTTTAAGTTGTGCATTTCTGCCATCGGTGTGATGACAGACTCGTGCTGTTATTAGCATGACGACCAGAGCACATATCGCTGTGAAGGTGTCAGAGCTGATTCATTGCCTTTGTGACCATAACCTGGGGCCAGAGCTGTACAGGAAAATACAGAACAGCATGTCCAAGAGTTTTTGCGTACATTCCCTAGTGAAAAATAAATATACATTAATGTAGTTGAATTACATTTATTTCATGCTCAGTATGCTACAAATACATTTATGTACTTAATAAAATGCCATAAAATTGTACTTTTAAAATACTAAACTGGTATATTTAAAGTCTTCAAAATTGGAACAACTTATGTTGTACTTAATGCACTTTAATTGTGTGGAAGTAGTGCTGAAGTCCAATTAAAAACATATACTTATTATATTTGATTGTGCTAAAGTGGAACCTTTTGCAAGTATACTTCAGGTACAACATGCATTTTAGGCTTATTACAGTAATAGGAAATATGCATTGTGCACAAGTAATACTCCAAATAAAGTATAATTAACATTTTTATATCAGTGGGTCTCAAGTTTTGATTTGTCAGTAAATATTTTACTAGATTTAAACTGTACTAAGAATGAAATAAATATATTTAAAATATATTACGTTTGTAATAATAGGGTTGTCATTGTTAAAATGTTTAAAAGACAAGTTCATGAAAATCGTGAAAATCATCACATTTTTGGATTTATTTCTTAGTATTTTGCTTTAGTAAACGCAATTTTTTTTGGTAAAACATCCAAAATCATTTGAAAACACTTGATTTTTTTATGTGTTTTTTTTTCTTGGAATCAGCATCATCTCTGTTGATAATTTAACCTCTGTGACACTTTACCTGTTATAGTTCAGTCACATGCATTTAAAACACCTGCATAGTTTTCCATCAGTATTGTGTATTTCTATCGTTATTGATTACCTCTTTTTTAGTAGTTAGTGAGCTTTTGCCAGACATTGTCATTTGTCATCTGGCACCATAGACTAGTCCAGACAACACCTCAGTGTCATCGGCACAAAAACACACACCTCATCGCCACTCAGAAATTTAAGCTAATAAGTAGCTGTCAGAGGAAAAATAAGATTAATGTAATGTTTGATGGAAACACATACAAGTAATGATAGAACAGAGAGAAGCAATTGTGACATCTTGTATGTTAAAGCATGCAAGAGAACAGTAGTCAAATTATTAGTATAAGGCCCTCAGATGTACCCAAAGCAGACACTGACATTTTTTGCTACATTTTATTTTGTTTCCAGAGTGTCTATTTATGCTAACTGAAAACAGCCTGCTTTCTTGGCGGAAACTATTTACACCAACTCCTCCCACAAAGATGTGACTGCATTAGACATTATTATAAAAGATGACTGTTAAAAAAGTATGTAAATCATCAAAAGAAAATCATCAAAAAGCAGAAAAAAGATGCCTCATTTAAGTGTTTATTGAGTTGTATTAAGCGTGTAAGGAGGGCTTTATTGTCCCAATAAGGTCACAAGGTTTACACTTAATAAGCAAGCATACAATACACGCATAACTACTGTTTATTGCAAAGAAAATACTGCTTTTTTCACTTAAATAGAATCTTTTGCTATGAAAATATGCTATATGTATATAGTAAATCTAAGGGACATAATATAGAAAATCTACTGCTATCTGCATTGTGTTACTTTCACACACAGACTAGGAGGACACAGAGGAATAGTCAATAAAAGGGTTTACATGGGTGCTAGTGATTGGAGTGACATAGGTGACTGAGACTCCATGACACTACCTTCCTCCCCGGTGGCGGCTGCTGATGCCCCTCTATGGCGACGGGGGTGGCCACGGCCTCTGGGCGTGGGGCAGTCTGCGTTATGCAGGTGAAACTCCGTCAATAGCGATGGATCGAGGATATCCAGACCACCCAAGATCATTCTTCTTGGCCGTATCCCTCTCAATCGATCAGATACTCAAGTCTGCCGCCCCGTCGCCAAGAATCCAGGATGTCCTTAACTTGAAAAACTGCCACCTCGTCTGGGCACTTGGGGGGAGGTGGAGACGGAGGTTGTGGGTGGAGAGCCAGACCTTATCGCCTGGGTGGTAATGGGGAGGCTGAGAGGGTTGGGCGTCCATGAAGAACTTATGTCTCCGCACTGCCCACACCAGATGGATACGGGCTGTCACAAAACCAGTGGTCCACAGCTGGAACCATAGATGGCTCCCCCATCCAGGGGAAGAGTGGGGGCTGATAGCCGAGCATGCACTGGAAGGGGGTTAACCCCATGGTGGATTGAAACAGAGAATTTTGTGCGTACTCAGCCCAGGGCCGGAACTGGCTCCAGCTGTGCTGGTCTTCGGAGCATTATGACCTGGAGGTATGGACCGATGAAACTCTGAAACACTGGCATAATTCGGTATTCATAGTGTCTGGAAGGTGTTATGAAGGCTGTCTTCTATTCATCGCCAGCATGTATTCGTACCAGGTTATAGACACTCCGCAGGTCAAGTTTGGAAAAGATGCAGGCCCCCTGCAACTCTTCCAGGGTGGCAGGGACCAGGGCATGCGAGTATGGTAGCTTGACGGTCTGGGAGTTCAGAACCTTATAATCAATACACGGCCTCAACCCTCCATCCTTCTTGCCCACAAAAAAAGAAGCTTGAGGCCGCAGGAGAGGTGGAAGGAGCGAATGAAACCTTGCCGGAGAGCCTCCATGCTGTACTACTCCAGTGCCTTGCACTCTGGGTTGGACAGGGAATAGATCCTTCCTTTGGGGAGTTTGGCCCCAGGCAGCACCTCAATGGCAGAGTCCCATGGCCAATGAGGTGGTAGTCAGGTGGTCATCTGCTTACTGAAAACATCCTGGAATCCCCGGTAGTCCAGCTTCTCAGCATTCGTGGACCCCAATGTAAAGGTAACGACATTAGCAGGGGTCTTGGATTGTAAACGCTCGGGGGTTTCAACCAACCGAATTTCGCAGGGGTCCCAACTAACCGTAATGTTGGTGCAGCCATGGGCATCCCAGGATGAGTTTGACAGTGGTGTCCTCCAGTACCAGAAATTATATAGTCTCCTTATGTAGACATCAAAATTTTAACTGTAATGGGGGAGAATGATGTTTAACCCTCACACGCCCTAGTGGTTTTTCCTGAATCTACTCAACTCGGAGCTCCTGGGGCTGACGTCTTAGAGGGAGCTGGAGCCAATTCAGGAGGGCTTTGGAGAATGAATTCCCAGAGGAGCCCGAGTCAAGGAGGGCGGATACTGTAACAGAGTTAGATGTCAGCAGCGAAACTGTAAGCAGTGACAGTGAAGTAATCTTAGGTTCAATCTGGAGGGTACACAAAAAAATGCCATGGGACTTACAGAGGCAGGTCGAGTCGTTGATGGAACAGGAGTACGGGAGGTGGTGACTAATTCCTCCAGCATGTTAGTGGCAGTGGGATGCCGGGCATCAACGACATGCAGATCGGTGTTGGTCCGGTCTTCAGTCAAACACAGAGCAGGAGGACACGGAGGAATAGTCATTAAAAAAGATTATTGACACAAAGAAAGTCCAAGACAGTCACTAGAGGAACCAGAATTGAGTGTGAGATGACTGAGGAGAGGGAGATCTGGGTTGAGCATGTAGAGGGAAACCAGGATTCCTTGCTAGGAGCAGAGAGACTATGGAGTGGTGGAGGCACAACACACAGTAAAGCACACAGTTCTGTTTAGAGAACACAGATAAGAGTTAGTCAGGTTATATTCAACGGAGCGAACGATCAGTGAGTGCTAGTGAGGAGCGTGCTCTTGTAGCTGGGCTTGATTGCAGGTGACAGGTGCAGCAGATCAGAATGCGAGTAATTGGGAACGGGTGAACAAGGATGCTGGTGATTGGAGGCGACTGAGACTCCCTGACAGTTAATAGCCTCTGCTTTTTATTTTCTGGGGACATTTAGTTTGTGTCTAACCAATTGTATATGGTATGGGACTGGAAAATTGGCAAATTCATGCTAAAATAATACAGTCTAAAATAATCTGCCACTCATACAATATCTGCAATGATATAATTTTTGTTAAATAAAAATAGTTTCTTGCACATACTGATTGTTTTGCTTCATAAGACCTCAATATATCACCAGAAGTTGTGGGTGTTCATTTTGTGTGCCTCATTGATGTGCTTTTTTAACTCTCGAAAAATGGGCAGCAGGTGACTCGCGTTTTATGAATCACCAAGGACCACAGTTTCAGCTAAAAATCTTTACTGTTCCGCTGAAGACAAAAGCCATCTAAATCTTGGATGGCATGATGAGGGAAGACAGGAGGGAAAGCAGGAACAAAGGAAGCAGACAGGCAACATAAGGAAAACAAAACCAACACAGAATACAGATGTGACAGCAGACATTAGCAAAGTGAAATACAGTTTATTTGATAAAAAAAAATATACCACATTAAAAGTCTCTAAATGCAAAATATTTAATAAAATGATCAAATGTTTCTGAAAATCATGAAAAAATGTAAATATATCAAAAAAACAATTATATTAAGAATATGACAATTATATTTCTTAAATATGGTGCATAGGTTTTAAAAAAGATGTTAGATTTCCATGCTCACCTTTGTTCAAGTGCCAAGACAATTGCTATTTATCCCTTAGGAGCGAGAGAGACAGATAGACAAAGAGAGAAGTTCCAGTCAAAACCTGTTGTTGGGAGTCACCTAAACCACACACAGACACACACACACTCAGACATACACACACACACACGTTTATACGCTCAGGCAGAGGGTGCTTATCTAATGTTCAGGATTAAATTCAGTTACCCTCCAGGGATTGGGTTAGATGTCAGAAAGATAGATGGGCATCATGCTGAAATACCAACGCCCAAAAATGATTTTGCATGTGTGCGTGTGTGTGTGTGCACAAATATAATGCAAATATAGACATGTATGTCCTCTCTTCCCAGGAGCATTATGTAAACAAGGAAATGGAGATGGCATCACAGCAAAGCACTCTAAAACAGCCAATGAATCATCTTGAGACTCTCATTTAGTTGATTTGCACCAAAGGTAATATTAAATAAAAAGGAATGAAGTTAAAGAATTTAACCAGAAAGCAAAACAATAACATCTTTGATGATGTATTCTTCAATTATGACATCAATAAAAGTAAGGAAAGTAAATCAATCCATCAAGTGGGTGTCTTTAATTGATGTATTTTGTACGCAGTTTTTAACCACTTAGAAATATTGCAAATGCAATTCATTTAAGCAGTAAATATTCAGAGCGTAACAGCATTGGAATGCAGAATAAATTAAAGATATAGCAGACATTGGGGCATCATGCATGAAACAAGCATAAACCTATCCTCATGTAAATTGAATTATGCCATATAAATTCATATTGCACAGAAATTTGTTCTGCTTGTTGTTCATAAATGAATTGGGTTTTTTTCTCAGACAAAACTGCTCCCTGCTTCTTAATGAAGATTTCATTTGAGCTAAAATAACATTTATTCACAGTTCTGTTAGTGCAGGTTTGTTCATTCTTATACTGTTGCTTTCTGTAAAGCTGACAAAATCTTAAAGATGGTTAACTAAATTAGTATGCGCTCCATAAAGCAAAATATTAAAGAAAGAAAGAAAAAAAGGTGAAACAGCTCTACCTCAAATGCATTTAACCACTTTTAAATGAATCTGTGATATAAATTAATTTCATCTTGTAACTTTGCAGAGGCAGTATTAGAATTCAAAGAATTGTTACTTTATCTAAGAATGTTTAATTCCTTACATTTGTTGAATTATATTGTATTGAAGCTAAGAAAACTGACAAGAGTTACTAATCGGTCAGTTTCAGGTCACTAGAAGGAACTCAAGCGTTAAAGTTATATTTAAAATACATTAGATAAATTATTAATGCATTAGACAAGAGACAGCAAAATGATTGTTCTAAGAATGATTATATATAGTTATACTGTGCTATCACCTCTGAAACACACAAACACACACCTGCGAGGGTTCTCTGGAGAGTCTGGTGCCTGCAGTACTGGCTGGTCATACCTTTACTGGAGAGCTGCTCTCTTCCCTCAGGCTACTGCTTAGCAATTCAACTCTGACTACAATCCACAGCCTGTGCCCTTTATAATGCGCCTATTTCAAAGATACAGTGCCGTAATGAATTTACAGACCTTGGGAAGCTCTGTCTGATATACTTCAGACAAGATGAACAGAGAAGACAGACTCTGCTTCGCTTTATCTCACTCTCCCTCATCTCGCAAGTTGAATCTGCCTATTTAACTTCTCTATACATGTCGGCAAGCAAATATTATTTCTGCAAACAGCTGACAAACAGAAACAGAACACAATGATACTTACAGAGAACAAGTGAGAGAAAAAAAGAACAGACAATAAAGAAGACCTGCTTATAAGACTATAAATCTGCCAAAAATCTCTCACTAGGGACAGTCACTATGAAGACAATGAGTTGTTATGGATTGCAAAGCATGTGTGTTATCAGATTGCAGCCTGGTAGAAAATAAATGTCAGGTGTACATGCACTAATTTTCATCAGTCACAATAAATTCAAAATAATTTCTGAAAGTCCTGATATGAATCGTGAACACTGCAGTCCAATTGATTATTCATTTACTAGTGCATTACATTTATTATACACAAAACTTCAGTGCATGCACGGTGCCTGCTTGATTTATTCAGAACCAGAGAAAGTCACCACAATATTAACAATTTTAGCAAACATTATAAATATTCACTGACCTGTAAGATACGTAAACAAACAAACATGTTCATATGACATAAAACATGTATTGTACACACATGCATCATGGCACGTGTGGTATTCAGTTCAAATGAGTAAATAATTTGATTCATTGATTGATTTTTTACTGTTAATAGGATAAATACTACACCACCCTTTCAGTCTGACATGCACAAAAGCCACCAAAAACACCATGTACAGTATTCATGATTTTCACATCCACACTTGAACATTTTTTGGATCAAATCAGACTAAAACATTCAGTAAATGAGTAAACTTTCATTGATGACCAAACTGAAGGTTAAAAAATGTAGGCACATAATGAGGAGAGAAAGCACCTCTGGAAAACAAGAAGAAGAAACTTCATGCATACAGTGATGGAAGGAAACTGACAACATCTGATTTTCTGCCAGATACTGATACCTGAGTGATCATCATTGCAGTGGGCCACAGGCAGATAGGATAGCATTCTAAACCCTCTTTCCACTCATCACAAAAGAAAAGTTTCACTTGGTGAAAACAAACTTCGTCCAACCAATCGGGAAGAAGAGGTGGGGTTTAACATGGTGTTTATACATCCTTTCACGCTACATTCTCTTCGCGAGCAAAGATAGTCTGGCCAAGCTGCCGTTATAGAGCATTTCAGTTCCCAAAAAAATCAGAACCAATGAGATACAAGCTACCCCCCTCCCCGGCACGACTGCGGCGGGTGTAAAGCCGCCTTTCCACTGCACACGACGAACGACAAGAGTCGGACCGGAAGTCATTCATTTCCAATGGAGAGTAGTGCG
>JAUCMT010007729.1:0-23881 GCA_032357475.1 Enteromius thamalakanensis | reverse complement strand
TTAAAATGTATAATATAAATGTATATATACTGTATATATATATATATATATATATATATACAGTAGGTACAGAAAGTATTCAGACCCACACCCATTAAACCCACAAGAAAATTGCTGATTTATTATATTTATTATTATTATTATTATTATTATTATTATTATTATTATTATAAAAACAAAAACTGAAATATCACACGGTCCTAAGTATTCAGACCCTTTGCTCAGTATTTAGTAGAAGCACCCTTTTGATCTAATACAGCCAGAGTCTTTTTGGGAAAGATGCAACAAGTTTGTCACTCCTGGATTTGGGGATCCTCTGCTATTCCTCCTTTCAGATCCTTTCCAGGTCTGTCAGGTTGGATGGTAAAGGTTGGTAGAAAGTCATTTTTAGGTCTCTCCAGAGATGCTCAATTGGGTTTCAGTCAGGGCTCTGGATGAAATCTTGGTTTCAGCAAACCAGAGAATCTTATTTCTCACTATCTTGTACTCCTTGTTTTTTGGTTCTTCTCCCCCGATTTCAGACGGCCAGCTCTAGGAAGGGTTCTGGTCTTCCCAAACGTCTTCCATTTAAGGATTATGGAGGCCACTATGCTCTTAGGAACCTTAAGTGCCGCAGATATATTTTTTATTACCTTGGCCAGATCTGTGCCTTCCACAATTCTGTCTCTGAGCTCTTCAGGCAGTTCCTTTGACCTCATGATTCTCATTTGCTCTGACATGCACTATGAGCTGTAAGGTCTTATATAGACAGGTGTGGGGCTTTCCTAAACAAGTTCAATCTGTATAATCAATCACAGCTGAACTCAAATGAAGGTGTAGAACCATCTCAAGGATAATCAGAAGAAATGGACGTGCTGTCCATTAACTGAGTTAATGTGAGTGTCACAGCCAAGGGTCTGAATACTTAGGATCGTGTGATATTTCAATTGTTTTTTTTCAATAAATCTGCAAAAATTTCAACAATTCTGTGTTTTTCTGTCAATATGGGGTGCTGTGTGTAAATGAAAAAATTAACTTAAATGATTTTAGCAAATGGCTGCAGTATAACAAAGAGTGAAACATTTAAGGGGGTCCGAATACATTCCGTACCCACTATATATGTGTATAGTAATTTATATGTTTTGTAATAATATTTATATTTAGAATCATTCATATACAATACGAGCTGTGGACAATATAAAGCCATTTGGTTGTTTACTTTGAGAAAATATAACAACTGTAACAAATTTGCACTGCGTTGTTTTAATTATTTTCTGTGTTTTTTGTTTTTTAGGTTGTGGTTACTAAAGCAGTTAGAAGAGGAGCTCCAAGCCCTGCAGCACAGTCAGCTGTGGTTGGGAGAAAGAGGAGAACAACTGGCCCACAGAGACTCTGAACTGGCAGGGGAAGCCCAGCGGGACGTAGCCTTGGTCCATTCCACCTGGGAGAGAATTTGGGCAATTATTGTGGAGGAGTGAGTATTTCACTATCCAAGCCGTATACACCTAGTTTCCATTGAAACCTAGTATATTTTGATAGATTAATGCTTTGTCAAATTGAACTTGATATGGAAGACTTATGAGAGGTAGAGTCTGGACTGGGCCAGTGCATTGATGGATGGATGTTTTGACAGATTGCGACTGTTGCCATGTTTAAATGTGGTTTATTGTGTGTGCATAGTTTGATGGATGTGTGGGTGAATCTCTAAATAGATTATCCTTTGGATTAAAGAAACTGAAGAAAGGGGAGAGTGTTTTGAGCTATTGCCAAGACTGCAGTGCGTGTTTGCAAAGCTCTATTGACGTTTCCCTCACTTTGTGCCTAAGATCTGAGACTCGGCTGCTTGTGTTTGTCCCTGTGCAGCCATGACCTTTGTGAAAACCTGCTGGAGCTCTGTAGAGAATATCAGAACCTAAGAACAAGGATCAGCTCGGTCGTAGAGAGAGCTCATGCCATCACAGTGGCCCACTCTGACCCACACAACCCAGAGGATATCCGCAGAGCTCTGTCACGGGTTAGTGCCGTTCTACCTAGTAAACAACAGATCATGATAACATGCAGTCAGGTAATAAGGTTATCTCTGTTTGCTCAGCTGGAAGCGGTGAGGCCAGAGTTGGCGGCCACTAAGGAGGACCTGAACAAGCTCATTGGTTCAGGCAAACACCTGACCGGCGTACTGAAGAAGCTTCCAGAGGAAAGCGTTCAGAGTGAAAATGTAACAATGGAGATAGATGCTATTGTTGATCAGTGGCTGGATGTGAGTGCGTTAAATCTTTTGGCACACTTTGTTTAGTCCCCATCACTTTATGAAATAACTTGAGGCAGGGATGTATCAAATCAGTGCACGCATTTCCTATCGTCAAAAATATATGCTCATTTGAAAACTCAAATTGGTCGTTAAGAATGATTGCTCCTGCGAATGACTGTGTAACAAGTTAATGAGAACATTGAGAATAAGTGCTCAATGTGATGTAGCAGCTAGTTAAAGTCATTATGTATCATTATTCTCTATCAGTTTTGTTTTTGCAAAACGTAATTTGTTCATTTCAATATTGTTAAAAAATATAGATTTATGATATTGACTGTTTTCTATTAGTAAAGAAGATAAAGTCTTTTAAATATATATATATATATATATATATATATATATATAATTTTTTTATTTATTTATTTATTTATTTATTTTTTTTTCAATATTATGGTATATTGGCTAGAATTGCATAATCAATTCATCATTTATCCTTTATATTTATTATTTATTTATTGTTTTTATGATACAAAAAACTAATAAATATAAAATTAGAAAGAAAGAAAGAAAGAAAGACAAAAAACACTAAAATGTACAAACATGTTCATAAACCTGATACAAAACCCCCCCAAATAACATCAGACTAAAGAAAGTAAACTAAATTCAAATTAAAAAATATGCATATTTCGCCTCGATGGTGATATAGAAGTTAAATATATGCATCCCTTATTCTGCTGATATGAGTTTGTCTACTCTTTAAACTGTGCTTTTCTTATTAAACCATACCATGTAGATTATTCACTTATGGTTCATTATTGTGCAGATCTCTGAGAGGATGGATGCGGACATCAGTCTTTACACTCGCTCTCTTGAGCTGTGGAACGACGTTAATAAAATGGCTAATGAGATTGAGTGTTGGAGTGCCATCTCAGTCAGTGAGCTCAGTGAGGGAGCTGCCAGTCTCCTCTCCACTCTTGACATGGAAGAACACCTCTCTGAGTTCAAGGTGAGATCTGTTTAGCCAATACAAATTTAACATGACATGACAAAATACCACAATATGTTAAAATAATAACTAGAATTTCTGTTTTTATTTAGCTGGAGTTAGATAATAAGGAATCTGAACTAAAGACTTTGCAGTCAAAGATGACCCAGCTACAGGAACTGATAAAAACCCAGCACATACACACTGAACTCCAGGTGATCTTTAGCAGTGTTTGTGACATTTGTTGGGACAAAATCTATAATGTAAAAAGATTAAAAACTCATTGCAATTCATGGCCACTAGTAAACCTAGCACGTGTTCTTGCTCTTTTAAGGGGATGGCTGCAGATCTGAGGAAGCAGATTTCCCATGCTGCAGAGGTGTATGAACAGACCAAAGGCATGTGTAAAGACTTCAACTCCCAGAGGCAGCAGCTTCAAGACCTAATTTCCCAGATTTCAGAGCAACTGAAGACCTCAGAAGACTCGCTATCAGAGTTTTCATCATCTTCTGACCCAGAGAATTTTGCTAAAATCAAGGTTAGTGAATTGGTTGGATATTATTTAAATACAGAGGCAGAACACTATTAAGTAGGCTAGTAAGTAAACTAGTCTGATATACACAACACATGTCAAGTATTATGATGAAATTCCCAATGATTTATCAAGCCATCCAGTTAATTTCAAGTGGGTTTTCAAGGGTCTTTATTATCATGTAACATTGAAATAAAAATGATACACCCTGTTTTCCCCCCTGTTCTGTTAGGAGGTTGAGAGGTCACAGAAGCAGTTAGAGGTGAGTCTGGATGTAGCAAGTGAGTCTCTCAGAGCACTGTGTAGAACGTATCCAACTCAGCACCTGACCCTGTTGGGTGACGCTGTCTCCCACCTGGTTAAGAGAAATGAAGAAGTGACACAACGCCGCAGCCAGATCCTGGGTTCTCTTCAGGATGCTCTTCTGCAGCGCTTCAATGGTGAGTGGAACAGTAAAAAATGTTTGCTTACTATTCATTCAATTAATATTAAAGTAAAGGGCCCAATTCTCAGCTGCTTATTAGCATGCCTATTATTAACATAATGGCTGTTTATTAGCGCTTCTAAAGCACATATTCTGCATGACCATATTCTACATCCCTAATCCTACCCAATATCTAAACAAACTAACTTACTATTACAAAGCAGCAAATTAGGAGTTTGAGGCAAAAGTCATAAATAATGGTTTGTTATTGAGAATTAACCCTAAAACAAAGTGTGACCAATAGTAGTATATCTAATGTTAATTTAATTATAAAATATACATTGAATTTTTAAAAATGTTTCTGAAAGACATGACCTATACTCCCCACAATGCATGTATTTGATTAAAATGCAATAGAACAGTACTGTATATTAAAAACAGTAATATACTGTACATGCATTTATGAAATGTTTTGTATTTAAATGTATTTTATAATGGAATTTACAGCATTCCTGTAATGCCCAAGCTGAATTTCAATTGCTCCATTCTTTAGTGTAATATGGTTCTTCAGAAGTTATTCTAATATGCTAATTTGAGGCTCAACAAATACTTGTCTGAAAAAATTAAGCAGCACACCTGTTTTTAGGAAATGTTCTTCCCCAGTATTCTTTGATGAATTGAAAATTCAACAGAACAACATTTACAGTTTTTACTTTCACTTTTTATTAATTCAGTGAGTCTTGCAAAAAAAAGTTTTTAAATTAATTTAATTTATTTATAATAAGAAAATACTGACCCCAAACTTTAAAAAAATAGGCTATATGCTGTAGATGGGATTTAAAGCCACTTGCTGTTAAAATGGCTCATGAATTGTTTATTATAGATATTTTATTTATGTATGTTTGATTAAAAAGATACCGCACAGCACTTCCTAAAAACATGACTGCCACACACCTGTGCCTCAGATGCTGTCTCTCCCACTGACATTATGACTGCTCCCGGTGGAATCGGTTGAGGCTGGTTACTAAGACAACCGAGAGCTGTTCCATCCATACACACCTACACAGTCCATCTGTCCGCATGCAGCAACAGCTCACATATACTTCTTCTTATGAACTGTCAATCCCTTTCTGTCTTTCCTTCTGCTAGAGAAAGCACATGCTTTTCACTGTTGGCTGTCTGAGTTGAGGGCTGGAATTGAGGACTGCTTTGAGCAAGCAGAAGATGCAGTTGCTATTTCAGTCAAGCAACAAAAGCTCAAGGTAGCGTCATACAACAAATGACTCACCCATGTAATAAAACCTTGCACCAGAGCATGGCAATAAGGCAACTACCAATCAGTATTGAAACAATGTTTTCAGACTTCCAACTAATAGGGGATTATTCCGGATTTGAAATTTGGGATTAGGAGCCATTTAACATTTATTAATGACAATGGTTTATTCTGTCCCTCATGTAATAGGATTCATTTATCCTTTTATTTTTAGTCTGCAGTAGAGGAAGTGATGGAGGGTGAGAAGCGCTTGACTCAGGTTTGTGAGAATGGAGAGAGACTCCTCTTGCACCTCAGCAAATGTGGAACTGGAAGCATACAGGAGCAAATGGACTCGTGTCAATATGCCTTGGATTCATTTGTTATGGAATGCCAACAGCGCATACGGGCCCTGGAAGAAAGTGCCAACCTATTAAATGGGTAAGCTGTGCTCTCTGAGCCTATGTTATAAGCACAGACATGTTCATTACATCTTGATTAATTAATTTTTAAGACAGTTAACAGCATACCGAACAGGGCGGAGCCTAAGAGTGTGTGGTCACCTTTAGCGTTAACCTGAAATATTTTGCTGAATTTTTTTTTCCATATGCAATTTTCATTTAAAATTCAAGTTTGCTGAACCTTTACACAAAATCTTTTGTTTTGTCTGAGTTCTCTGTGTGTGTGGAGATTTGTGACTTCCTAGTTTTGTAGTTTTATGTTTTGTTTTTTTTAAGTGTAGTTTTTTGTTTGCCAGTTATATATAACATTACCCTTCGATATAATAAAAAGACCTGTTTGAAAGGCATTCAGAGCTCGTTTCTCATTGGTTCCCACTTTTTTGGGAACAGAAATGCTCTAAAACAGCAGCTTTGCCAGACTGACTTTGCTCGTGAAATTGAATGTAGCGTCACAGGAAGTATGGGCGGGCCCAGGCTAGATGTACAGTGCAGTTGAGGTGAAATTATATGGACATAAACATGCTATGAAACAGTTTACCCAAGACAAAAATGTTCTGTTTAAATATCAGTTACATTAAACAAATTGAGAAAAAGAAACCCCTGCAGTAATTATTAATAAATAATCTGTTTTTGAAGTTGAGGTGTATAACACCTGTGCAAACGGCAAGAAATTGTACCATCTGCTCAAATCAAAGTAATGAAATAATTTTAAATCCCCCCCATGTTCACTTAATTATGATGTTGTGACAAAGAGCTTATATCATTTGCATTTTTTAAAATATATATTTTAACTTCAAGGCCCCCACTTTGTCTGAGACTATCATAAGGCTCTCTTATCTAAACGTATTCTGTAATTATACTTATACTGTACCGTACCTCTGATACTTCTTTTGTAATAAAAATAAATTAATTCAAAATATATTTATTTTCAGTGTTTTTGTCGACCAGCAAAAAAAACTGATGTGCTTCTTATGTATACATTGATAAAACAGAATTTTTAATTGTCATTTTTAGATATATTTTGTATCACTTTAGCCCACATTGAGAACCAATGTTTTAGACAATACGTTAGGACTGAATTATCTTATTACATAACATGATATTTACAGTTTACAATTATGTAACCCCTTTCACGATATTATAGCCTATAATATGGTACAGTACAATGTGACAATAACCTGTATAACCATGCATGTACTGTACTGTGAAATTAAATTAGAGTCAGACTCTGTAGTATTTTAAAGTAAATCTGGTGTACTTGCTCTTGTTAAGGTATGAAACTCGTGTGGTGGATCTGAGAGGCTGGCTGCAACAGCTGGAGGTGAGGCTGAAGACAGATGCTCCTCTGTGGGCTGAAAATCAGTCTGCAGCCCCCGACTGCTCAGAAGAGCTGAGAAGAGTGGAGGAAATCCACAGAGAGCTGCTGATGAGGAGGTACATATGGACAGTCTGTGTGCATGTGTGTGAGGAGAATCTTCCATATACTGTACAAGTGATTATTTAGTGCATGTGCATCCATCACAAATGAATCTGAACTGCCTTTATCTTTTCTTTCACAGGGCATCTTTTGAGCATCTGTGTCAGTCCTCTCTCACCGTAACAGAGAGAGGATCTAGTTCAGAGAATGTTGTGGCAGCAGAGTTGCTCTCAAACCACGAGGCTTTGCTGCAGGAGGCCAGGAGTCGACTCCGCAGCCTGCAGGAGTACCAGGCGTTTGAGGAAGCACTAAAGGCGGTGGAAACCTGGCTGAAGGATGTTGAGTGGAAGTTAGAGGAACTGGAGAACACGGAGGGGAATAAAATGGAGGTGGAAGAGAAACTTGAGCGAGCACAGGTACAGTACATAGAGAATAACTGTACAAATCCACAGTGGTTTTTAAAGAAACATAAGGTATAAGGTCATGCAAATATAATTTGCATTTAATCATTATTGTTTTATGTAAAGTAGGATGTATTTTTATATACCACTCCTTATCTTATGTATTTTTGTCCTGTCATTCATGAAATATGGTTTACATTTAACACTCAACTGACATTCCCCCAATACTGTTTAAAGGGAAATAATATTTTTAGAATGGCTGGTCTGTATCTGTACAGTAGTTGTGACTTGTGTTTGTTTCCTCTCATGCAGGATATCCTGCTTATGAAAGGAGAGGGCGAGGTAAAGCTCAACATGGCTGCCGGGAAGGCAGAGCTGGTCATCAAGAGCAATAGAGAAGTTGAACGAGGAGTGATTTGCTCTAAGCTTCAGGAAGTTGAAGATGCATGGGCGGCACTGCTTTTGAGAGCTATGAGCTGCCACAGGTAACCTGTTGCTAACCTGTTAAATGACCATAATTTTAGGTCAAATTAATAGTTGAATTTAAATCAAAATAATGGAAACATCAATAATTATATAATTAACAGGGCCATTAAGGTATTTTAGGTCAAGAGTGATAAGAGTGTGAGCAGAGTGGTCTGTTTTTAAAACGATAAGTGTGCTAGACTGCAGGTGCCAGGTTAGCTCATGCACCTGCGCTTGTATTCAATTAAACTCATCATCACTATGGTAACCAAGTTATTATCTGGCTCTATCGTTTTCAATTTACACCAAGGGTGTAATGATGAAGCTGTTTTTTTAATTATCTGCTAAATAATTTAGTCATGGCTTGATAATAGGGTTCATGCTGCAGAATTGCAGAAATCTATCTATTTGTCTGTCTATATATATATATTTATTGTTCTATTATTCCATCTGTTTTGCTTAATATACTGAATAATATGTACTGTGGGAATAGTAATATTCTTTTGTAGAAGTCACATTTCTCTCTTGCTCTTATCTCTTCGATGTGTTTTAGTCGATTGGAATGGACCGTTAATCAGTGGGATTTGTTTGTGGAGTCTCGTGCACAGCTGCAGAGATGGTTAGAAGGAGTAGGGCTAGAGGTTAAAGGTCCCCTTGAGCCCCAGCTTGGACTCAGGGAGAAACGAAAGCAGTTGGAGAGACTGCGCTTGCTGTCGTCAGATGTGGAGGACCACCAGGGAGCTCTGTGCTATCTCGAGGAGAGTGCGGCTGAACTGTACAAACGCACCGGTGACCCTGTCTTTAAGGAGGAAGAAATGGTTCTCCTCAGGGCACAGTTCGAGGATGTCAAAGCTGCAGCTGAGGTGAAGTATTGTTTACGTTTAGAGGGTAGTCGTGGTAAAAGTGAATGAGAGTGTTCTTGTTCATTCATATTTGATCTTGTTTAGGAGAGAGTCAGGTTGTCAGAAGATGTTGTTCTCGAACATAAGAAGTATATGGAAACAATCAGGGAGCTCACTGATTGGCTAATGGTGGTAGGGGAGGAGCTTCAGCAGTGGTCTGACCCTTCCGGTGACTCTCCAACCTTAAGTCGAAAGTTGACTGAAGTTCGGGTAAGTTAATTAAATTAAAGAATATCTTTTTTTTACAAAAAAACAGAACACAGAAAACAGAAAAATGTAATATAGTTGTCACTTCATTGAACATGTTATTTTGTTTCATTTGCATTATGTTTAATGAAGTCCACATCTGAATAAAATAAGCATGCAATTTTTATAATTACGCGAAGCTTTTACACATTTATTAAACATTCTATTTTTGTGAACAAGATTGGATTCTTCAACAATCTCAGTGGAAAATGTTTTTTACTCATTTATCAACATCATCTTTCACTGTGAATGATGTGAAATGAAAAGAACAAATAGATTCTTTGAAGCAGATGAGATGGTGTGAGACTGCATGTCAAATTATGTGAGACACTGATGATATGAATGCATAATTGCATTTCATCTGCACATATGATTATGTGAGTGTGAGAGTATAAATAGATAGAGAGATATCAGTTTTTATTAACCCCATGAGAGAAATTGTACTGCAACAGCTACCAGTCAACATGCATAGACAACTTACAGTTTACAAAGAAATACAAAATGTTAAATAAATCTACACAAAATACCTGTATTTGTTAAAGAGCATTTGTTTGTTAAAGTGTGAGGTTATGAATGTGAGTAGAGCAATAGAGCTGTGTGCTTCATTCCAAGGTCAGAGTTTCTGTACTACATGCTCTCACTGGACTACAAATCAATGAATGCAGATGCTTAGATTTTACTATTGTTATGGATCTGCAATATTTCTGTGCTGATTAGCTCATTATACCGTCTGCTTATCTCCATAACACTTTGTGTGCATGTTTGATGAGAAAGAAAATCTCCATAACACAGGGTGTGTGTTTGATGAGAAAGAAAATGAGAGAAAAGTACCAGAGGCACTGAGAGAGCAATAAGAGGCGTTAAGAAAGGGGGAGAAGAGGGAAATTGGTGGGAAATGTCTATGCTGTTTGCACGTTTCTCCCTGGATAATCAATGCCAGTCAGGAAGAATGAGAGAGTGGTACAGTAGATGCGATAGAGGATAATAAGACTACAAAGCTGCACTTTAAATAAATTATATTCGAATAAGTGCTTCCATCTCTTTACCTTTAAAGCCGTGGCTTATTTTTAGGGATCACCACCTTAAAATGCCATCTGTTTATCACTGAGTAATGAACATAAATGTTTTTTAGAACAAGCATAACTTTATGTGGAAAGCTGTTATGCCTACAATGAATTTGTATTGTATTTTCCATTTTTTATAATCTATCATATTTTTGTATGGTTGATAACTAAAATAAATAAACATAAATATGTGCTGGAGCACAAATCCAGCCATAAGTAGCATGGATATATTTGTAGAAATAGCCAGCAATATATTGTATTGTATTGTTTTGTTGATTTTTCTTTTATGCAAGAAATCATTAGGATATTAAGTAAAGGTCATATTCAATGAAAATATGTGTACAATTTCCTACCATCAATATATATATATATATATATATATATATATATGTGTGTGTGTGTGTGTGTGTATAAAATTATTAGTAATATGCAATGCTTAATTTGGACAGTTTTAAAGGTGATTTTCTCAATATTAATATTTTTTGCCATCTCAGATTCCCGATTTTCAAATAAAAACAACCCCTTATTTAAAATTAATCCTTTATGACTGGTATTGTGGTCCAGGGTCACATATATTTTGTTTTAATGTTTATGCCTTGAATGATAATCTTTGATCTTCCTTTTTCATTTGTTAAATTAACATTACATTTTAAATTCTTTTTTTTAACTGCAACTTTAATTTTAATAACATTTAACTTTTTTAAACTTGTAATTTCTAAATAAAACATTTAATAAAAAAATAATAATAATTTTGAATAAATAAATGAATTAATACAATTCTTAGTGCTGAGACTAAGTAAACAAGATAATCATGTAGGAAAATAATTGTAATTGAGATGAATTAAAAAAGGGAGGTGGCAGACAGGACAGTTTATCCTCTGAAGCGCGATGTGAGAGTTTTTATCCCGCTTGAACAGTCAGTCAGTCACACAGCCGTGAGAACACCGAGCGGCGGCGGCAGTACTTGGATAACAAGCAGCCACCGATACCGCAGTTTCCGTAGCAACTTTACCCTCCCTCTCTCCGTCCCCCTCCCTCCCTCCTTCAGGAACTGCTGGAGCGCGGCGCGTGCGAGGGGCGCGAGCGGCTGCGGCGCGTGCGGCTGAGCGCAGAGAGAGCCGGAAGGCACACGGCGGCGGCGGGCTGCGAGCTGATGGATGGAGAAGTGGCGGCGCTGGCGCGAGCGCTGCACCAGTGGGAGGGAGCTTCGCTACGAGCTCGCGACGCCCTCGAGACCGCCGTGGCCGCGGCGACAGGGGCCGAGCGGGAGCAGACACGGCTGACAGCGCAGATGGAGGGAGAAATGGAGAAGCTGGAGGGCCAGCTGAAGGAGTGGAGCGAGGGACTGAGCAGCGCCGAGCGGAGGAATAGCGGAGCTGCGGCGGTGGAGGGATGGACGGTCGCCAAGGTAATTGAGAGAGATGAAGAGGGAAGGGGGAGTGTATAAGGTAAATGCTATTTAATTACAGTGTACATCATGTCAGCTCTCACACGTACTGTTTGGAAAGTCACACAGTTTGGTGTAGAATTAAAAAAAACAACACTGATTTGCAAGGCTATAGCCAGAAAATAACCATCTTTCCTCTCTTGTTTGTCTGTTTTCGTTATGTCTGGCTCTTTCTTATAAACTACAGTGAGTCCTAATGTTTTCCTGCTGCTGAGGTGTTTATACTTCCATCTGCCTATTGATGCTTAGATAATTGAAAAAGGATTGCAGATTTTTCCTCCTCCTTTTCTTCCGTTTTTCCTCAAGTCCCTCAATGGTTCCTTCTTTTTTTGTACTTTCTCTTATCCCATGTTTCCGGTGTCCGGACTTGTTTGTGTTACATGCTCGTTTGCGCGGCTCAAGCTCCTCAACATCTGACAGCTGACTCCCACAGGGAGAGAGAAGGAGAGGAGGCGGGGTTGGAAGGAGGGGAGAATGTGAAAGGGAGAGAGGGAGAAAGAGTGGGAACGCAAACGAGAGAACATGTCAAAGACTAGGAAGAGTGAATGAGGGTCGCCGAAGAGTGTGAAAGAGAAGGAGAACTGCGGCGTGCGAAGTGGAAGACAGGGAGGAGTGAGAGAAGGAAGAGGAGGAGAGAGATCAAGGGAGGAAGTGTTGTATAGGGGGAAGTCAGGGAAGCATTTCCCTCTTGTTTTTAAAGAGAGGGTCAGGGGGAGGGTGGAAGCACAGAGAGAGAGAGGCACCACTTTTGCTCTGTATAATCTCAGGCATGTTCGGAGAAGTGGGAAGGCTTCCTGGATCCGTTGAAGAACAGAAATGCTTTTGTAAAAAGCCCTGACTCGGAGCTGAATAGAGCTGTGTGTTAATGCTCAAATGTGTGTGTGTGTGTGCACAACTGTGCATGAAGAAGCTGATAAATGAGATTTTAGGTGTCTAGTGTGGCCAGTGCATTGACACTCAGCCCTGTTTGTGTGTGTTCATCAGGGTGTCCTAGAGGGGCTTCAGACAGCTGAAGTTATGGAAGAGAAGCTGAAGGCGCAGCTCAATGAGCTGTGTGGGTTTTCCAGCGATCTGGGTCCGCAGTCGGACCGAGTCAGTGCTCTCATCAAGCTACACAACAGGTGAGTGTGCCACTGACATGAACACATATGCTTGAGGTTAAAGGTTTTGTTTAGCTGTCCATTCCTTGAAAGTTTGTTTAACCTTTGTAGACATGTAGATCAATGTTTTGTTCCAAGCTTTCCAAAACAGTCCCCACTGCTTGCAGCATGTGACTGGTTTAATAGTAATAGTAAGGTTTATTTGCCTTAAAGATTTTGACATTTTAAAGACTATGTTGATGAGCAGAGAACATATTAAAATAAGAAACAAATAATTTATAATAATGTAAACCTAAAAAATGTATTTATTCAAATTAAAGAAATATATAAAATGCAATTGATTTATTCTAATATCTAAAAATAAAATTTAATTTAATCATTTATTTAAAAATTGTGAACATTTTTGAAAGTTTTGAAAATAAACTATAAAAAGTTAAATATTATCTGTAAAGAAAATATTATATGTATTATGAATTATATATTCTTAAAATATAAAGACATTTATTCAACAGTTTTTTTTAAAATGTTTATTGACCTTAACATTTTTGTAAAAACATTGTGTTTATCAGACAAAACATATCATTATTAAAATAATAGCATTAATAATAGCAAAATAGACTTATAAAACTACATAATTGAAAAGTATTATACATCAGTAGAAAAAGGAATAAAATAAATTAATTAATACAAAGTATTGTTTTGTTTGTTTTAAAACGTTTAGTTTATAAATAAATAAATAAATATTTTTCTGTTTGTTTTGTATGTTTAATACCCATGATATATTTAATTAACGGAATGCATTTACACATATAAATTTAGTGCATGAGGTGAGTGATATATTGCACTTCATAGCGCTGCATCTAAAGTGAGCGTTTCAGCTGGGAGCACCTGTCATGACAGCAGGCTTTGCCTCGTTAGCATGCTTTTCAGGTATAGCAGCAAAAAAAAAATTCTTATCTTCCCTCCCCTGCCCACTTTAACCTCATCCGCATTTGTGTATGTGAGTGTGTGTCTGTGTGGAGACATGCTAGTGAGTTTTGGTGTGTGCAGCTTCTGCTGCGTTTTCACTTTCTGATACCCAAAATCTCCCTCTGAGAGAGCCTGTCATTGAAACAGATGTTTGCTCACCTTGCGCTATCAGCCCCCCTACACTCACCCATTTTAACCCCCATCCCCCCCCTTTTCACCCTTTCCTTTTCTAATACCGCTCTGTGCATCTTTTTCCCTAGTCTAAGCCTACGAGCCTCCCGGGAATGTCAGAATAAGGAGAAACTGCTAGAACAACGCTTCCGTTCTTCTCTGCATGACTTCCGGCAGTGGATGGTCAATGCCAACATCTCTACCGCCAAATGCTTTGATTCCCCTCATAGCATCCAGGATGCCTCCATCGCTCTCCAGCGGATCCAGGTGAGAAAGTGAAACGGTTGTGAACTGTACTCTGTCCAGGAGGGCTCATCCCAACTGGGCAAATTTCAGGATTCCTGGAACATAGCCATAGCCAGGCCACAGCAGGTTGTCTCTATACCTGTCATGTAAAAGTAGCCAGAATTTGATAAAGTGGTAGCCCATTCTCAGGTCCCATGGGCCAGTTTATGAGGCCACTATTCAGCCAAGGATGTGCCAGACTGGTCTATTTATGACTTCAATTAGCACGATAGAGAACCCATGAGAGCGCAGGGAAAATGCACAGTAATGATGTATAGCTATGATGAAACAGACCTGGACACCTGAGAGTGCTGCAGATTATCTAAAATATCTCAAATTTAATTTCTGAAATATATTGGCTTTTAATTTCTATCTTCCCATAATAATGTTATTGTCAGTCATTCTTAACTTTTCAGTTGTGACCCAAAAAAATGGGTCACTGGCTTGTCCTCGTGAAATATAATGGAAATAATAAAATGCAATTTACCATGCAGTATTAGCCTAAAAGGAAGGAGAAAATGCTTTCTGTATCTTTTGTTGTGGACATCAAAGTTTTCAAGTTCCTGACAGATTTAGTTTTTGGTTTTGTTTAGATTTTTAACCTTTTATTTTTGCCTTATCACAACCAGATTTCACCAGAAATACTGTAAATAAGCAATGTTTTCTCTCTATATTATAATATATACTATTTTATTACTTGACTATTCTTACTGATTTTTTTATTGTTTTTATTTTTTTTATTACTGTTTTATTATTTTATTGCATTTTATTTAAAAAATATATTTTTGTAATGTGGTTACATTACTTTTTCCACTTTAAAAAGAAAGGATAATGTATTTTTTCGTCTGTTTCTTTTGTTATGGACACAGAAGACTTTACAGTCCAATCTGTATTTTGCTGCAAAATCATCTGTCACAGCTAGCTAGTCACATGCCAACATGACAGGTTACATGACATGCCCTCAGCAACCAAGACGAAATACAAGTATACATGCAATTAGGATACATGTTTTTTGTTTTGACCACAGAGTGTGGTTAGTGTGGAAAAGCTTTTAGCTGCTGAGACCATGAAACCATTGAAATTCAATTTTGTACGCTAATTTTGACACTGTATTAGGACACCACTTGCCGTCCAATGAAAAATCTGGGTCCTGAAGCAAAACCAGTTCAAGCTCTTTTTAGCATTTGTCTCCATACATAAATTCATTTCACAGAATACTGCAGATATTTTCCCACAATCAGCAGAGAAAAAGAGCACCGATCAGCACAGATTCTATGTGGGGCTAGATGTAGCATAGATCATGTACAACAATAAAAATGAGATAAGAAGAGATACGAAGAAAGAAGCAGAACAGGGATACTGAGAATGAAAGGATGACGCTCCTCATTTTTTATTTACCATCACATACATTTCAAATGTGGAACAATGTTTCCGCATGGCTTACCGCCCTGAACCACCAACACAGCGGCAGACATGCTTTGGGTCACACATAATTGCATCTGTACTGTTTGAGTGGAGAAAGACGGAAAAAAGATGGGACGTGCACGCCTCACAGATGGTGGGAGATCCCTGCTGGGTGCCTGTCAATGTCTGGACGTGACTCATTGCACTTGCTGCCCTCTGCTCTGTGATAGTCTGCTTGTGCCTGTGTGGCTGACGTCTTGCTCATTCTGCTCCACAGGAGTTCAGAAGTGACAAGGAGCAAGGCCAGACCAGACTGAACGCTGTCCTGACCTATGGAGAGCAGCTCAGTAGCGTGGTGCCTGCCGACAGAGTGGAGGCGTTTAGGACCAAAGCAAATACAGCCAAAGATGACTGGAAGAGCCTGATGGACAGCTTACAGAGGAGAGAGACGGCCTTACAGGTAGAGCTGTGTAGAGATCAGTATACATACGTTTCTGCATATTTCATGTATTATTGTATTGTATTCATGTTCATGTTCATTTTTTATTTTATTAGCAGAGTTGAGTGAATTTTTTAAAGACTTCTCTGAATATTACTATTATAGTTTTAATACCTTGCTCACTTTACATTTATAAGTAAAAGTGTCTCAGCAAATTTTATTTTAATGTTATTTTATTTTATTTTGGAACACTACAGTATAGGGACCAATTCTCTCTATTAGCTAGTTGCTTATTAACATCCCTATTATTACTATATTGGCTGTTTATTAGTACTTAAAGTATAAGCAACTATTCTGCATGACCATAATCCCACCCAAAACTTAACAAGACCCTTACTAACTAATAATAAGCAACAAATTAATTGCTGAGGCAAGTTAGTCGTAGTTAATGGTTTGTTAATTGTGACAAATTAGACCTTAAAATAAATGTGACAATTTTATTTCTAAATTTAAAATCATGTACAGCTTAAGTAAAATACATTATGTAATGTCTATGAATATGTTCCTTCAGGTCTTGCAGTCTCAAATGCAGGACTTTGAGGCGAGTGTGGAACCCCTTCAAGACTGGCTAAACAGGTCTGAGATCAGTGTGCAGGAGAGCAGCGCTCGTCTCCATGACCTGCCTGCCAAACGGCTTGAGCTCTCCAAACTTCAGGTAAACCCAAATAGTCTTATTGACGTATTTATACTTATTCATAAGAGCTTTGATCTGCCAGAATAAAATCAATCATTACTATTAAAATTCCAGTCCTCACTGACTGTCCCTGGAAAATCTGCGTAATGTAATTTGTTGAAAGAAAAAAAATTGATTTATGATCAGTAGATTATGCATTAAACATTTAGAGACGATTGAAAATATTTTTTTTCTTCTTTTCGAGTCTTTTGAACATAATCTAGCTTTTTAAACATGTAATTAAATGATCAGATGAAATCAGTGAACTGTGGCAGTGGATTTTGCAGTACTTAAGCTCAATTAAATGAGCTGAACAGGAGTAGGATCTGCTGGAGATAATGAAATAAACCATGTCTGTCAATGATGATTCCGCTGAGTCAAGCTTTTTGCCACAATTGAGGATTAAGCCGACATACAATTAATTTCTCGCTCTCCAACTGCACTCAAAGAACAAAACCCCCAATGAGCAATTTGACAATAATATGAATGTAGAATAGAGGTTGTAAAGATAAACATTTCTATTTTTGCCTTATCACAAGATCTTTCATCTCTATTTTTGTATGGCTTTGTCGCCCGCTGGGTCCTTTTTGTCTGCTCTGTTGGCAATTACATTTCCAACAGTGTATCTGTACAGTGTGTGGAGGTCCTCTGAGTGATTATCCATCCCCTCCCATCTCCCCTTCCCCTGCTTTTACCCACTTTCCCTCTTAATCCCTTTATCCCCAGAGTGCACCCAACATGATAGACTCTATTATCATGAAGTGTGTCTGCCTAACTGACAATTTCACAGCTCTTTTTCCATCTAGAGAAAAGAAGCAAGAAATTTGCTTGTGGTGGTCTTTTGTGCCCTGATGTATTAAGTGTGTTTAGTAAAAGTTTTGTTGTTGCTTTGAGAACGTCACTTGTCTATTTCAGTGGATGTGTTCAAAAGCTCATGTTGGCTTTTGGTTTTTCATGGCATGAACATTCGTTTTTATTTTTCTGTGACCCCCGCTTGCCTCGTGATCCCTGATTGCACATCCTCAGACGCTGCTGGAGGAGATGCGCTCCAGAGAGTCTGAACTGGCAGAGCTGAGAGGGCGAGCACATGGCCTCTGGGAGGGTCAGGGTGCTGGGAAGAGCTTTGTACATCGGGTCTGCCAGCTAGCTGCATGCTACTTAGCTCTGAGCAACCTAATTAAGGTAACCTCCTTTGTCTGTTTACCTCATTAGTCCTGTGTTTGCTCTTTCATTGTTACCACTGATTGTGATGGAAGATGGACTTATTATTAACAGCCAATTGAGATCTTTTAGGAGAGCTCCTATATGCTTTTTTTTTTTTTTTTTTACTTGAGCATTAGGTTTAGTTTGAATCTGGAAGACTGTTCAGTTTCTATAGTGTAAAGGGTTTCTGTTTCTTTCTATTGGTAAGATTATATTGATGTGCTTTTATTTTGAAGAAAGTTGGCTGTTGCATTTCTTTTCTCAGTAGTCTAGATCAATTAAATTGACTGATTGTCTACACACTATAAATTAGTATATTTTTTTTAGCAAGAAGGCATTCAGTTGATCAGAAGTAATTAAAAGTAATTAATGTTGCACAAGAATATTTGTTATAAATGCTATTCTTTTAAACTTTAAATTTATCATAGAATCCTGAAATAAAATGTCTTGGTTTCTACAAAAATATTAAGCAGCATATCTTAAAATATATAATAATATATAAAACTCTCTTTACTCTATTTTTGATTAAATTAATGTAGTATTGGTTAGAATTTTCTTTGAAAAATTATTTTAAACATTAAAAAACTTACAAACTTTTGAAAGGTTGTGTCCTTTGTAAAAAGAAAATAGTATGTACTAATTTAATTGATCCGAACTACTGAGAAAATTAATTTAATTAAAAATAGAGCTTTATTTATTTTGACATTTGTTAAATAATATGTAATAAAAAATCTCTAATATCAGCTGACAACCTATAATGTATAATTGTGCATCCTTACAGACATCTGTATAAAAATAGATTTTTTTTTTCATTTACTCTAGTTTTTACTTCTCTCACCTCCCTTCTACAGGAGAAAGTATCCCGGGTAGAACGAGTTGTGGGGGAGCATCAGTTTTTTTCACAGGGCCTTCAGGAACTTCAGAACTGGGTTTCAGAGTCTCAACAGGTCCTCAAGACATGCAGATGCCCCACATCTGACAAGAGTGTGCTTATCATCAGAATGGGACAGCTCGAGGTACACTGTTATTTTTTTTAGACAAATTTGACTGTTTTACAGGTGTTGCGAAATCCTAAGGACAACATTCAAGGGATAAGGCTTTCATGAATTAGTTTGTAAGTTTTGTTTGTACATACTGAGTGTATAACTGGATTTCTGATTGATTACAGACTTTACTAACCGCTTGTCAGGGGAGAGAAATCCAACTGAAGATGCTCATCACCAGAGGGGAGTCTGTCCAGAGGAACACTTCGGCTGAGGGTGTACCAGTGGTTCGAAAGCAGATCCAGGACCTCAAAGACTCCTGGGAATCACTCTTGTCAACATCTATACAGTGCAAAAGGTCAGAGAACTCTCTGTCTATAATTCTGTGTTTATTTTATTTATTTTTTTAGTCTGTGCATTTCCTCAGATAGGTGTTCATCACGTTTCTGTGCTCAAGTAATAGATGTCTCATTTATGTGTTACATACAGCCAGCTGGAAGGTGCCTTGTCACACTGGACCAGCTACCAGGAAGATGTCAGTCAGTTTGAGTGCTGGATGGAGCGAGTAGAAGAAAGCCTCGGAAACTCTGACAAACACTACGCAGAAATGAGGGACAAGACAGCAAATCTAGGCCGTGCCAAAGTAATGAATACTTTTCATATGCATACTTGCACAAGCATATATATATATGATTATAATGTCTTAATTTTATATTTAGATAGCAGTTGTATATTCTTACGGTTCTGTTAAAAAATCTGGAAATCTGTAAGTATTAATTACTTTAATTGCTATGCTCCGAACAGCTCCTTTATGAGGAAGTTCTTAGCCACTCTAGCCCTTTAGAGACAATTGCGACCAAGGGCTCCAACATGACTGAACATACAACCACCCAACAGGAGATCCAGAAACTCAGTGAAAGATATACAGCCATTAAAGATAAAGCCAAGGTAAGCCGGGGATGTCAAACTGTAGGCAGCAGACCAGTGCTTACATTTGCTTTGAGTGGTAAAGAAGAATTATTCAGCACAATCTAATATAATGAAACCACCCTGTGGTTATGGAGTGCAACTATAAAATCCTGTTGACGGGGATAACTTCAATATTTTAAGACAGAGTTACAATAAGCTTTGAAGTTGCTGAGCAATGGTGTTTTTGTACAAGCCATAAATCAGTATGATTTACACTTTACTATTTTTTATATATATTTATATTTTATATAATATAAAAAATGTAATAACCAAATTTTCAGTGAAGAGCTACACCAAATATTACCCTGAAAAGATCATGCAGCAATCAGAGAAGTTTCTGTTACCATGGAAACAGAATGTGCAGCCAAAGAGCTAAGCAGTGACCTCTTAGGACTGCACATGAGCTATATATATCTATGGATCTAGGTGATGTGGTTTGTAGCTTAAATCTCTTTATTGATGTTTTTTATCCCTATAGAGAAAAAGAACGGGGGAAATTCGTCTAGTACCAAACAGCTAAAAAAGTGTTATGCTCTGTTTCCACTTAATGTGGAATAAATTTGAAACAATATTCTCTGCTGGTGTTTCAGGCTGCTGTCAGCAAGGCAGAAGAATTAGTTCTGCTCCATCAAGAGTACCAGCGAGGGCTGCACATGTTTGAAGACTGGCTGGAGCAGGAGCAGAACAGTTTGGCCCTCCTCTCATCCCTGGATGAAGATGTAAATGCTCTGGAAAACACGTTAAAAGAACTGCAGGTTAATATTACGTGATCTTTTTAGGGCTTTAATATTATCGGTTAGAAAAATTCTGCACTACCTAATCTTTACTTTTTACTCTTTTTGTCTAATAACTTTTCCAGATGCTCCAGTCTCATTGCCCTAAGGGACATAACTTGCTCAGCTCGGTTCTTGCAAGTCGAGAAAGAGTCATTCCATGGGGTGCCCCTCAAATTGAGGATCGAGCTTTGGAAACAGCACAGACTGAATGGCAGGGTTACCAAGACCGGCTCGCCGAAACCAAAGTCCAGGTAGAGCAGGCCCTCGCAAGGGTTCAGCAACTAGAAGGTTTATTCCAAAGCTTAGACCAGTGGCTGGTTGACATGGAGCTCAAAGTTAAGGTGAGAAGCCACCGGCGCTCTGATGTCACTACAAAGGAGGCCCAGCTTCAACACCTTAAGGTATGATCCATTATATTTCTGCCTGACAATCTCAGATTTATAGTAACCTGGTTTCATGTAGATATGTGTTGATCTTTTGTTCCCTTATTTCAGAGGTGGCAGATTGAGGCTGCTCAACGCCAGGCTGAGGTAGAAGGCCTTAGTACTCTTGCACAGCAAGTCGTTGAGGACGCTCATGTAAGTGGTCGGATCAGTACCAGGGTAACCCAACTCACTGCCCGCTACCATGCCTTGCTTCTACAGATACAGGCAAGTCAGCCATGCAATTTTGATGTACTTTGTAATGTATTCAGTAAGCCTTTTACTAATTTTTGCACATAATAATGTGCACAAAAAACTACATTTTTAAATGAAATTGCTTTTCATCACTGTTTATTATCTGTTGGTGTTTGAATTGTCCTGTTAATTATAGAGACACATGACCTTCATATTCATATTACAGATTGGATTTATCTGTCTCTTGCAGTGTCAAAAAAACATCAGATTTTGTGGTTTTACAAGCTGGGTGCTTATATACAGTCTTATTTTCTATGGGTTGAACAATATTCCACTAATTATTCATCTGGTTTATTCTGAGCATCTCTTAGTTTTCTTCCTTCTTTTCTTCCAATTTTCAATCCTCAGTCAATCTCTTTCCCAGGGCTATTGTTAACTACACCTTTTTTAGAAATGTTGTCTTGGCAACTAGCTGAAATAAAACAAGTTTCAATAGTAGTATGTATTATTAAGTATTAAATTGCAAACAATTATATAGAATCAATGAAAACTAAATAATATTATACCATAATAAACAAAAACCAAGCTAATAAAAAAAATACAATCTACTAATAAAAAAAAGCAAAATATTGCTCAATTATACAAAAGTATATAAATAATGATAATTATAATAATGATAAAATTAATTTCTGGAATTTTTCTTTGCATTGGCATATTATTTTCATTCTTTTTCTTCTCTTATAATTCTTATTAGCCACCAGTAATATGTTTCTGAAGTACAGAAATGCAACAGACTAGACAAAATTATTGCATTTAGTTTTATTTATCACTATTTTTAAATATTGCTGTCAAATAATTAATTGCGATTAATTGCATACAAAATAAAAGTTAAATATATATAAAGTATAATATTTTCAGTCGTTGCATGTCTGTATTTATGTTTCTATAATTTAAATTATGAATAAATATTTAATATATAAACATATCCTTTTCTGAAATATATATATGCAAGTGTATGTATTTATATATATATATTACTTTATTATTAAGGTGTTTACTATGTTACTTCATATTCTGTTTCTACAATGATTTTTTTCTTTAAATAGAACCTAGTGTCATTGACTCACCTCCCACTTTGCTGCCAAAGCACACTGATGAGTCTAATTTCTCAGCCATCTAAACATTGGAAGCTATCCAACCTGGTAAACCACCTACTGTGACCCTTTGTGATGACAAAAACAAAACCCTACACACTACAAAAATCAATGTCTCACCCACATTGAAACCTTAGCTTGTAATTAAACAATATGGGTCTCAATCTTGCCCATCAATCGGTGCTGCTGCTTTAGTGGCAGCAGCAGAATTGTTTTTAACACTTGCTGTAACACCTCTCCTTCCTGCCCACTTCTCTCTAACATGCACACACACCCTGACTGCGACACAGAATAGAGCGTGTAATTATTCTGTGAGAAACAACAGGCCGCCACATGCACTGCAGTCAAGAGCTATTACGTCTCTGCAGATAGGTGTGCGCGCGGCACAGCGCAAAAGCGTTAATTGGTGCCACGTGCATGAGGGATCTGCATGTCAAGTGAAGAATGCGGTAAAATAGCTTAGCCTCAAACCCCCAGCAGTGAATGCTATGGAGTGTGCGCCATTGGATCAGTCAAAACACTTCATACTGATCAGACTGAATTCCGACTGTTCTTGACAATGATCCTTTTGATTTATTCTTCCGTCATTCAGGATACACTCAAACAGCTCCAGGAAGAGATGCAGAACATCACAGAGGCTCAAAATGCTTTCAGGACCTTCTCTGATTGGTTGAGCACTGCGAGGAAGAATTTCAAAATCGTTTCTGAAAAGACAGAGGCTCTCGATCGCATTACAATGGAAAAGAAGATGAAGAGGCTAGAGGTATGGCCTAGTGAAAACACTCATTTGCAGTAACATAGCATGTCTGTGTAAGTTGTACATACAAAAGAGACGCCAAAAAAAAAAAAGAAATATATATATATATGTGTGTGTGTTTTAGTGCTGTTAAACGATTGATCGCAATCAAATTAAACGTTTTTATGTAATATATGTGGGTGCACTGTGTATATTTGTTATGTATATATAAATACCCACACATGCATGTATATATTTAAGAAAAATATGTTACCTTTATATATTCAATATATTTATAAATGATATGAATATAAATATATACATGTAAATAGTTTTCTAAATATATGCTGTATGTGTGTGTATCTAAATAATAATAATACATAATAAATACAAAAGTACACACACATACAAAATATTACGTAAACAAAAACCTTCATTTTGAAGGTGTTTAATCGCGATTGATAATTTGACAGCACTAATATATATATATATATATATATATATATATATATAAATAAA
>JAUCMT010007690.1:0-23902 GCA_032357475.1 Enteromius thamalakanensis | reverse complement strand
TATTTGATAATGTTCAGTGCTTTGCTACAATCTGTATTGTTAAAAGCACTATATAAATAAAAGTGACTTGACTTGACAATGATGAATTAATAAGAGACAAAAGAGGATCTATGACTTCTGGAAGCAACTCTTTTAATAGTTAAGATTGAATAGGGTCTAACATACATGTTGTTGGTTTAGATGATTTAACAAGTTTTTACAATTCTTCCTCTCCAATGGTAGAGAATGAGTGGATTTTTTCCTCTCTACAGTGCGATACTATAGCTGACCACTGCACTGTTTCTATTTAATCTCTAATAGTATTAATCTTGGAAGCAAAATATTGCATCAAGTCATTACTGCTGTGATCTTGTGGAAAGTCAGTACCTGTTGATGCTTTATTTTATGTTAATTTAGTCACTATTGAATAGATACCGAGGGTTATGTTTGTTTTCTTCTAACAGAGATGAAAAGTAATCATATAGCCCTTTTTAATGCTTTTAAAAAAGTTAGCATATTTATTTTATATATATATATTTATATATATTTTAGCACATCCAAAGCTGTATCTATGGCCCTCACATTCTGACTGTCCCTTTGCATGCGTGTCTCTAGTTCTAAAATCTTCGCTGTCAGCTTAACCAAGCTTTTAAATCGTCAAAATTCACTCTTGCCGCCCTCCCAATGACGCTGTGGAAAGATCAGTAGACACTCTGATTATCAAACGCTTGGTCTTGTATTTAAAGGAGCCGCGAAGGAAACAAGCATGTTGATTTTGTGCAAACTGGCCATGAGCAGGGTATAAGTTAACCTCATTAAATATTTTCAATGTGAAAGAAAGACATTAATCTATGGAAAAAACATAGTTATAGTTCCATGTTTGCATGGACAAACTTTCACAAACTTTCCTGTTGTGTAGTCTCAATTTGTCAAATCAGTGTTGTTTTGAGCAAATCAATTGCATTCCTGCTGAAAAACAAGCGTTCTACAATGGAAATGCTTGGGATCTCAAGCGGTGGACTTATGGACTGGTTGCCGCCAAACCACGTCATAGGTCATTACTATAATGTTAACCTGATTTCAACTCTCCTCAACGCTTTCGCTATGACGCTCTCGCCGATGGCGGTGTGAATGCACCGTAAATATATCCCTGTGTTTATCACATGTGAAATTTTTAATTGCAGACAGAGAGAGATAAACTATACATGTGGCATGACGTGCAAACAACAAGAGAAGGAGTATTCCCAACAGACCCCAATAGTATATTTAATACTATTTATTATATTATTTTAAATGCTGCTCGATATATCATACAGCGCTCGCTGTTCTTGTGAGAGTTCAGCGAGTTTGTACTCTTTCTTGACAGTCCAAATTCTCAGTGGCACTGCTTCTTCTTCTGTGGTTTTCTTTTCTAGCTTCTAATTGGTCATTTCCAGTTTGCTCAACAAATCGGCTCGTTCAACAGCACCCATGTTATGCTTTCAATCCGACAGCTCCCAAAGTTTTTGATATGTTTAAAAATGATCGTGAGGTCGGGAATTGCTCGTAAGGCACTCTGCTCAACTCTTAATTTCTCAAACACTATACAAGCCCCGACCATACAAGAAGAGATGATTTCCTCCGCACTGTGTATGCCCGCCTTTTTTGGTATGAATATGTTGAACTGCCATGTCTTGTCTTTTACAAGTATATAGTACACAATCTAAATAAGTGAAACATTAGTGAATGACAAATGGTCAACCAACAGCTGAAGCTGGTAGGTGATAATAAGTTTGATATAGTAACAAACTAACAATATTCATACTTTTTAACAGTAAAAAAAGGATTAGTGCCATTGTACGTTAATATCTAAAAAAAACATGTTTGTATGCACACAAAATGCTCCCTGTTATTTTATAGCATGATCTCAGTCTGTAACAATTACATACTATAATGTGAAACTTTTGAAAGGTGGAAATTAAAAGTGCTGGGAAAGGAAGCTTTAACAACAAAACAAAAAAGGTGTTTGAATTGAACTTTGAATGGAAATTTGACTTCAGAGACTAAAAGGCAAACACAGCTTTTTGCTCTTTTTCTTAGAACCATAGTGAAATACAGCTGACGGGACATGAGATGGTACATTTTAATTACAGACAATAAATAATACAATGAAGGCAACTACTCCGAACATGTTTTTGAGAGGAAGGTAAACCTTTTATTCAGTTCCTCACCACACAGATGCTGCTCACCCTGAGGAGCTTTGAAGCAAGGACGTTGCTTTCACTCCCTTTTGTGTCTGTAGTACACAAAAACTTCCCATGTCATACACAGAGTTTTGTTTAGCGGTTGTGCAATGTACATAACAATACAAACCACATCCTCAGGCAACGCCTGGCAGTTGAACAGCCTTTTAGTTGTTTAACTACACAGGTCTCATTTAATCAGTCGTACTGAAGTATGCTTTTCATCTCTAATATGCCAGGGCACAGTTTAACTGCTGTAAAAACCCTCCTCTCTTCATCTAAATGCCTTTGGGAGACTAGGGCTATTTTCATGCTGTTAGAAGTCATGATCTTGCAAATAACAAAGTTCTGGGGTGGTTTAAGAAAAAGGAGACCTTCTCTTGTCTGCCCCGACAAAGTGAAATTAAGTTATTCAGTTTCAAACCTGTGCCTGAACCAGACAGAGAGAGAAAAATCTCTTTTGTGCTCCACAGACAAACCTCTCTCCATCCTGGTCTCTTTTTTTCCTCGCATCTCCCTTTCACACCGAACAAGGGTTGACAAGCTCTTGTCGTCCCTGGCTGGTTCTAGAAAGATCCAACAAAAGCCCCCTTGTTCCTGACTTACTCCTGTCAGACAGTGCACTTTGATATTAAAAACTCTGGAGTGAGGGAGAGAGAGTGGGGAGTGACGGAGGGAGTGAGAAGATGAAAAGGATGAAAACAAACTCCTACTGTTTCCTAAGCTGGTGTCTGTAGGTGTAACCCCATAATGGACTCACAAATATTTGTTCAGTCAAAACAAAATAAAAATGGCTCTTTGACATTTTATAAAGTAGGCTTACTTAGTTGTGACCTGTGTGTCCCTCTGCTCCATCTCCTCATAGCAAACACCTTCTGAAACCTGCAACACTGATGCCATTGACACTTGCAGTATACTCCGGGAACTTCATCGGGTATCGCTCCCTGACATCTAAACGGTCGGCACCAAAATTCTTCCAGTAACCTAGCTGTGTAAATGAGGTGGCAGAAAATTCATTGGAATACAAAGATGCTAAAGATAAACATAATATCATCCAGGGATGTAACTTAACCTATGTGTCTATAAATAATTGTTTTTACTCACCCTCATGTCTTTATTTTGCGAAGCACAAATATATTCTAAAAAAAATTTCTTTAGAAATGGGTTCCAATGTTGTTCAAAATATAACAAGTTTAAGTAACATGAGAATAAGTTTGTTTAAACGCTCTCTGTAATGGCCACTTATTTAGACTCATTAATTCGATTTTTTTTCAATTTTTGCTTCGCATTTTACTAGTTACCAAATTGTATGAGTTTGTACAAATGACCTACTCCTAACCCTGCTCCTAAACCTACCTTTTCACCTTTCAATGGTACAAAATCGTATAAGTGAGGTTGTACAAATTCGTAAAATATGTAAGAACTGGTCATCAGATAGCATTGGGGGTTCTCAACCTTTTAGACTAAAAGGCTGTCGAACATACAACACAAATATTTAGACCCCCATACTGGCTAAGATATGTACTTAAGTATTTCTACTGACAACAATGCTTACATTGTGTCTATACCAGACACGACAAAGCAACGATTGAAAATCATTTGAAATTTGTGTCAATACGTCATAAATAGAAAGCAGCGGTACTTTTCTGTCAGAAATTGGTCGTGCCGTGTCGCATCCAGTATAGACATCAGAATAGGTTCTATTGTATTTTGTCGTGTTGCATTGCGGCCGCTCGCGTGCAGTGTAGACTTGTTATTTTCCAACATTTTCTTCAAACTGGAATTACCACAATTAATAGGACTGTTTTTTAGAAACCATTTTCATAAACTCAATAAATTTACCTCTCCAAACCAACCATTGGTTTGACATGACATCGGCTTCACATCAGGACAGTCACGATATAGCTGTTGGACTAAACTACCTGTTGCACGGTTGGCTGGCTGTGTGAACAGGAGAGAAGCGTGTTAGCAAGACAGGCTGCACACTTTTCAAATAGCAGCAGCAAGCCTCAGCATGCTGGTCTTTCAGGAAAAATGCAGAGGCCCGCTCTCTCTTCTCAGGCGCCTGCTATTATACTGAATCTGGAGAAGCCTCTGGGCAGTTATTACTGCATTTATATTAATAATCTTGCTTCATTTTGTTCATACAAGCAGAAGAAAACACAGACATAAGGGGAATGCCGACAGGGATGAAATGTATTCAAATGTAAAGGTAAAAAAGGAAATTCATAGAAAACAGCATAAGCTTTAAAAAGGCATTGCTATTGTAATATTTTTTTATTTTTTATATTTAAAACAATGTAATTTTTTTTTCTTTTGCTAATACCAAGTTATCCCCCATATACCAGCTAACAGAGAACGTTCCCAGAACATTCACTAATGTTCTTTAAAAACGTTTTTTAACGATCTCGTAACATTTTTAGAACAACGTTCTCAGAACATGTTCAGGAAGTTATTTGTATTTAATGAATGTTGACAATTGTTTTTACAACAACATTTTTAGAAGTTTTTTAAATGCTATTTGCTCTTGAGTTGAAAAATTAATAGTGTTCTCAGAATGTTTAATATCATTATATATATATATAGAAAAATAGTGTTCTCAGAATGTTTAATATCGGCATTATATATATATATATAAACATTTTGAGAACACTATTAATTTTTCAACTCAAAATATATTTGAGATGTGAAATCAAAAGATGATTAGGATAAGCAGCTGGACAGCTCGCAATGCGGTCATGGAAAATAACAGGAAGTGGCGGTTTTAGTTGTGGGTGGCATTGGGGGGCAGTACAAGCACTTGGGCACAAAATCATCTTCGCCCCTAAGCTGTTTTCAATTATCTATCATACCTCTGACTAGTGTTGTCATGGTACCACAATTTCTGTATTAGGTACCGATACCAGTGACATTTCAATTTACCAATTGCGGTACCAAAGCAAAACACAAAAGCATAAAAAAACCACACAAGTTTCGCTTGTAGTAAACAAAACCGCGCATCTCTGCCATTCATTCGTTAACACAGAGATGCACAGAACATACAGGATTCATATTTGAATCGACTTTTACGACTTAGTATTTACAGATACTACTTCATATAGCAAACTGGACTCCAAGACTCCGTCTGCGTTTTCTGGTTACTACTGGTACCACCGGTACTCGCTCTATACTCTCTCAGCTGCTCAACCCAGTGTTGCCAACTTAGCGACTTTGTCATTAGATTCAGCAACTTTTCAGAGTCCCTTGGCGACATTTTTCCCAAAAAGCGACTAGCAACAAATCTAGCGACTTCTTGGACAAACCTCAGCAAGTCTCTGGTAGTGCTCTGGTAACGACTCGATTATAAATATAAATCCAGGTGAACAACATCTTGTAAAGTAAAGCTAGTTTTGTAGGCCTAATAATGGGGTGCATTTCAGTCCCTATTTCATATTCATTCCATTTTTCTGACAACAAAAACCATTAGTCAATCAAAGAAAACAGTTATACTGAGAATTTGGCTGCATTAAAATACATTATGTGGCTATAGGGAAGCAAGATAATATGACGCACTGACGTAATGAATATGCAAATTGAAGTATGATGTCATCTGGCGCCATCTAGCAAGTTTTCAAGCTGGCTTTAGCTACTTTTGATTGAAAAAGTTGGCAACACTGGCTCAACCCCTGCTCGCTCGACAAGTAGACTTTTGAGAGGATCAAACATCAGATCTCTCCGCGCTTGTGATTGGTCATTTACAACACATACAGCTTGTCATGACATTAGGAATAGTGTGTGTGGGGGTGTTTTTGTAAAATGAAGAATTAATCATGTATGAACAACAATGCAACACCAATACATATTTGCAGTAGAATTTAATAAATTTGTTTTTGACATTTGAGAAAAAAGGTTTCCCCAAAAAATGTATGATTAATAATGATCAAAAATGTTCAATACAAAATCAGCATATTAGAATAAATTCTAAAGGATCATGTGACACTAAATAGCTGCTGAAAATTCAGATTTTCCATTCAAGGTCAGTTACAATACAATGGATATTTTAAATAGTAACAATATTCCACAATAATACAGTTGCAGTTTTACTATAATGTTATCACATAACTCTTGTTTACAATGTTATTTTTACCGTTGTACTGCACTGACAAGCAAAATGTGTGGGTTTCAGAGCAATGCGTCTGTACACGCTGCGTATTGAGCCTGAGGTTAAACCTGCTCTCTTGTACCTGCAGGGTCATTCCTAATAGGGATTCTTGGCCTTGTTAATGACTGTTTGAACATTGTCAGCGTCGTCATCCCTGACAGACTGCCGCCACTCATACCTGCTGCCGGAGGCAAAGTGAAGGGCTCTTGCATAAATCTCCCCGCAGGAATCCGTGAGAACCAGGCCAGGAACATCTTGCGTTCCTGTGACACGGCTCTTTTTTTTTTGCAGTTTGCGAGAAGGTTACATGACTTGGTGTGGCTGCCTGGTGTACCTGTGGGTTTAATGGTATACATTCTACAGACATCTGTCTGTGAGAGTGTATGTTAGGTTTGGAAACTAAACCGCCATGGAAAGGGCCAGATGGAAACACTTCACTGCTCCCTCTCTCTTTAAGCAGGCCTGCAAAGCTCACCAATGACATGTAATATATTCCTCCAATAACTTGCCTTAACAACCTCAAGGTCTCCATCAGGCCAAGACCTGATTACAAACTCCAGACATTTGAAATTCGTGTAATGCAATTATCATATGGCTGAATTTCAAAATGAAGCTAACAGAAAAGTCTCTGTGAGTAAATGCAGCACACATGAAAAACCTTCACTTGTCAACTGTGCATTTCTGTCTTCCTCCCTCCCCCCCTCACCTTTCCCTCTTTTTCTATCTCATTCACTTGTCCCCCTTTCCGCCCCCCCAAACCTCAGGTCTTTACTCCCAGGCGCTGACAGAAGTTAGCATTCATAGTCAATCAGTTCGGGCCTTAACAGGGCAGAGTTGACAGACAGGTCCAGATTAAGGCCTTAAACAGCCTCCAGTAGGATGGCACAAGAAAAGCGAAGCAGTCAGGAGCTCCGGCAGGCTCAAAACTAAGTCAAACAAAAGAGAGAGGAATGTGAGCGGGGGCTTGGGTTACACAGCGGCTCAGGAATAAGACAGGTTATTAACACAAGGTGCTGCCAGGGCCTTTTAAAGCCTTTAGCAGAATTTTTGCCTCAAGTTTGGGGGCCCTGGGTTTCTTCGTTGAAGATACGGATGGGTAGACGTGCACAAAATAAGGGATAAGCACATATCCTAACTTTCTGGTCGTTACTTTGTCAAATAAGGTATCTGAACAGACAATAATCATGTCAGGGAGAATTCTTAAAAGGTGAGAAAGTAAAAAAGTGAAGAAATTTGGTATTTTGCAATATATTGCAATGCTGAACTTTCTATATGTTGATTGTAAGCAACATATAGAAAGTTACTTTCTACTTAGTTATACTTTTTTGTAGTTGAAAAAAACAACAACTACAAAAAAGCATGTATTGTTGCAAATATTTGAGACAATATTGGTAACTTCTTGTAACTTCCTCAGCTTCTCAAAAAATCCCTTTGCGTCTCACAGTGACTGGCTTATCCCCAACCTATTTGGCCTGACAGAGTTTTTTTTTTTATACTTCCTGATGCTCCAAATCACTCACAAGGCTGTCAGTCAGGCTCAAATTCAGCAGACATGCACTTGTTTCAGTTCTGAATAAATCAGTGTTTTTAAAAGCAAATCAACAATCTTGATTCACTTGATTCAAATCAATGATTCACTGACTTACTCCAGAAAACTTTTTTGTTGTATTCCAAATGATACACTATTTAGTCATGCACTCAACTGTGTAGTGGGTGACTTTAGGAGATTATTTTGTAACAAATTCTGATAGTCCCTGTCCTCCACTGATTAATTATTAAAAAAACATGCCACTTTTTACCGTTTTAACATTTTTGAATCAATTCATCCAATCTCCAGGTAACAGTTTTAGCTTAGCTTAGCATAGATCATTGAATCTGATTAGACTTGTTAGCATCACACTCAAAAATGATTAAAGAGTTTCGATAATTTTCCTATTTAAAACCTGACTCTTCTATAGTTATATTGCATACTAGGACTGATGGAAAATGAAAAGTTGCCATTTAGGCTTATATAACTAGAAACTCTACTCTCATTCCGGCGTAATAATCAAGGAACTTCTCAACAGTTAAGTGCATGAAAACTCCATAAATCCACACTTTGTCTTTTTGGAATCTTTAGTGTTATCAAATCAATCACACTGAAAACTGCATAGAACAGAGCATAATTGCGCAAATTGGAACACACCTTTTTAGTTCATGAATGATTTGGGGGTTTTGAATGAATCAGTTCACTAAATTGATTATGTCTCAATGGAACCAGCAAAAACTGGAAGAAAAAAACACTGAAAAATCCCCACCACTAATTCAAAAATGAACAGTGTGTCTGGAACACACAAACATAAGCATAGTGATATACACAATAAAGTCAGTGCTGTTGTACTTATTACTGGCGAACAAAGCATGAGTCTTAAATAATAAAGCTAATATAACTTAAGCTTAAAAATAAGTGTAAGTCATTTCCTCTTTGAAATTTGCTGTTGTAGTTTTGTAAGAATGTAACATGTCAAGTACAGCAAGCTGGTTTGCTTCATCTAAAGACCCCATGTAAATATCTAAAACCTCCAGCGAATCAGCTGGTTTGGATGTTTAATAAACAAAAAACGTCTAGTTCTCTTTTCCTTGTTCCTCTGTGTGTAGAAGTCAGAAAATAGTAAAATAAACAGCATTGTTGCCTTAATCAAAGCCACAGTGTGGAAGGGCCTGATCCTGCTCTCTTTTTCTCTTTCTCTCGCTCTTTCAATTACACACATACACACAGCAGTCCAGTAGGCACCAGCAGCACTTAAAGCCACTCCCGTGGTTTCTCTTACTGGATTCCTCAGAGTTTTAAGGGCACAAGCTTTTCCACAAATTAGACTAAAAGAGCAGCGCTCTTTCTTTCTCTTCTTTTCTGTTCTCTCTTTCCGTTTTCTTCCTTCATTTAGCCCCTCGAATACAACTGTTTATGACTTTCATTCTACCAGATACATGTGGTAGTGAGCCTGTTACTTACAGTAATGAAATCAGTTTGAGACTGTACACGTCTTCAGATGTTTACCGCAGAATCTGGGAACACAATTGCATTATTATCTATAAACGCTTCCCCATGAAATTGAAAACCAAACTTGGAGTTTCCTGCACTGAAGTTTCTTCATAAGATCGATCGTTTATCAATCCAAAAAAAATATTTTTTTTTTTTTGTAAAAATGCAACAGATGGGTGTGGCCACTGTGACTCAGATATCAGAATGATTGAAGAGGGCGTCCAACATCTGGAAAGTCCATGTGTGGGGGTTGGTCCCTGGGGCTCTCTGGACATTTACAGCCCAATTACAGTGGCTGCCTCTGGGCTCCTCTCTCTCATTACCCCTCTCCACAGCACTGCTCTGGAGCCTGGCCCTCATACCGGCTTCATTCTCTCCCACAGAAATGTCAAAGTCTTCTGCACAAAAAAGCACTCCACAGACTAATGCTGGGTAATTCGCCTCTTACAATACTGTAATTATATGCTGGATATCATATCTGGAATGAGTGTGCGTCTGTGGATTTATGAAAACGAATACTGTGTGTGCGTCAGGGTATTGAAATGCAGTTGTTTATGAAAAGTATGTGCACAAATGAACACACACACACATACACAAAGTCACAAATGCACACAGGTATTTTAGTGTGGAGACAGGCAGTAGTGTGTGCCCCTGGAATGTGTAACCTGACCTCTAAGCTGAAGCTGAATCTATTCACTCATCTTTTTTCTTCAGAGAAGGACTCAAAACCCCCTTTTCCCTTCTGCACACACACATATGCACGCTCTTTCTTGAGTGAAGCTTCAAATAGCCGAGCTGAAAACCACAATAAGAATATTATTTAGAGTCGGGAGGCATTTTCCTCACGGGCAATTCTGCATGAGATACAGCCCGAGATAAAGACATGAATGAGAACTACAACGCTGCTCTGTCTAATTCCCCTGCAAGAAGCACTTCAGATGTTTGGCAGCAGCAAACCGAGCTCTGTGATTGATTAGCTGGAGTAGAGAAAGAGGGAGGTATTCACAGAACATCTCTGATCTCCTCTGCTCCGCTGAAGTGTTCTTGAAGTTCTCCAGATTCTCTGAGAATGAAGGCAGGAATCTTCAGGATATGCAGCGGATGGATTTTGTGCATGCACAAACACACTACTGCAGCATTCTCGCACCTCGTGCAACAAAAATTATTTGCAGACTTTTATGAGTATAGCTCAAGATCACTAAGCTACCATAACTGTTTCAATTACCCTGTGAAATGTCGAACAACTGCACCTAATTTGCAGAGGGATTGCATTGCAAAGCAGCAGCAGAGAACAAACTATTCTGCATATAACCAGCAAAAACAGGCGACGTGGACACCTATTCTCCCAAGAGGAGGAAACCCGACACAGGCTTGCCCAGGAGCCCGGGCCCGCAGAACCACCGCCACACTGGGCCAAACCTCAGCCTGGAATCTTGGAAAGGCAAGCCAGCGTGACTGCATTTCCTGAGTCCACCCTATTTAAACTCACAATATGGAACATATTAGGAGGGAGAAGAGAGGGAGAAAAGAAAGAGAGAGGTGGTTAGCATTGTACATTTTATGTTTAATAGGCCCCCTTGGAAAAAAAAAAATCTGTCTCTTTTACTGCAAATGGGACAAGCTGGTAGAGCAGCATAAAAGAAGAGCCGCTTCTTCACCCCAAATTAAAGTAGCATTACATTGGTTAAAATCACGGAAAGCTATGCCTTGTAAAAACAAATGGGACATGAGGGAATGTTGTGGCAAATATATGCACAGCAGAAAAGGGCATCAAAGAATGACTTCACCAGTTTTTTAACAATTTTTTAGTCGCGAGTGATTTACATTCGTTTTTGTTTCATTGTCTGTACCCACAATCCACATTGACAAATTTAGAACCAGTCATAAACTCCTAAACCTACTGAGTTGTCAAGCTCACTGGCAACATAGAAAACCATGCAAATCATTTAGCTAAATATTAGCCTGTCTTGGTAAGCTACTGTAGCTACATTTTATTTCTGAAATGGTAGCTACGGAGTAAAGAGGGGGAAAAAGCTGTGTAGTAAACTGAGCCAGCATTTTAACTTAAAAACACACCACTGATTTAATTGATCGTGTATTCACATATTATTTGTTGTTTATTTGATAGGGACAGTGTACAAGTGCACCAAATCCTTCTCTTATAAGAGCCAGAAGATTATTCCCTTTTTTAAGGCAGATTTTACTCAATAAACTCTCTGTTTAGCCTGTTTTCAAGGTTACAACTTTTCAACATCTTAATAAAAATAATTAAAGACTGAAAATCAAACTTCATATGGTTGGTTTTATGCCTTTTGCATTAGCATTAAGAAAATAAATGGTTTTGAGTCAGATTCTGTTCGATGTACAGTTTACACCCAGATGGTGCATTATTTATTGACTCCAGTTAGATAGAGACACTGAAACATATTTTTAGAACCCTGTCTCATAGAATTCTGATCATTTAAAATGACAGGAAACATCCTGAAGATACTTTCAATGTACATCTGTCTCATTTTCCCTTGTAAAGACCACATTAAACAGATGTTGGCTCATCTTACCCCACTCTCCCCTATGTATTCGTAGTATGAATGACATTCACACATACTACATTTGTTGTTATTGTCATGTGACATATCAATTTTCGTGTGTCAGCTGCGTCACTTAACTGCCATTCACAAATCCTCTGCTGTGGCCACATGGGATAGTAAAATGTCCAACAGATGTACACTTTCTACTGGAAGTTGTAAGTGTTCCGGGTTTTTACCTACTGTCTTATGAATACTATGAGTTCGGACACATACTGTTCTCTCACTCTGATGTAGGCATATTCAGATGCAGAGCTACTCAGAATCTGCAGTCATTTCTTTTATCTGCACTTATTTGGACAAAAATAACTGTGCCAAATGGATATTAAAATGTGGAAGAGTGTATTAAATTATAAGGATAGTTAATCCAAAAATTTACATTTTGTCATGATTTACTCACCTTCAAATTGTTTCAGACCTATGAAGGTAGCCACTGAGTTTATACAGTTTTGGAACAACAAGAGGGTGAGTAAATGATGACAAATTTTTGATTTGTGGGTAAACTATCTTAAAGCTGATGTTCCTGGTGACTAAATTAAATGTTATGAATGATGGGTGCAAAAATCTGTGGGCAGATCGTGTGAAGGTGTACATTTATCTGAAATGTTCTACAATTGGAAGTGAATCATACGAACTGCACAGCAGGAGACTCAACACACAAATGATTTTAATACAGGGCATTAGATGAAGACAGTTTTAATACGTACACACTAATTTGTACGCTTCTAATTATTTTAAATTATTTTTGTTAATGCTTTGCTCTGTTAAATAGATTCTATTATTTTATTTAAAAACATTTTGAAATTACATTCTACTCTTATTGTTTTTGCCATATAACAATATGCTAAAAAATAGTACGCTAGTACACAGTTGCTAATTCAGCATGCCTCTTTCATTTTTTAGTTCTTGTTGTAAATTGGCCTTTAGTCCTTAAGAATTTGTTAATATTTAGTAATATTGTATGCAGAAAATCTGCATACACACGTGAATAAGTGAACCACACTGATCCATATGAAAAACTGACTTCCCTTTCTTTAAAACAAAAGGACTAACAAAGTAATTTAAGTCTGATTCCATTTTAATGGAGCCTTGGTAGGGGTTAACTGAAAAAGGAATGCCTTTCTCATTCTTCAGAAAAAGGGGGGTCTTGGCCAGGTTTCAGGAGTAGGGACACGGCCCACTGTCATGGCTACATGCTGCTGAAAGGGAAGATTGTAGTGGAGTCAGGCGCAATGCCTCTATGTTAAGAGAGAGAGAAAACATACTAATGTGCTTCACTTTCAAATAGAACCTGAAGACAATGAATCAGTCTTTAAAATGCAAAAAAACCCCAACAACAAGCCAGAGCAGTTTACAAAGCCGGCCCATTGTATCAGTGCTTGCGCTAACAAGGAAGCCCTTTAAAAGGAAATATTCTCAATGAAATTGTTCAGTGACTATAAATTATCAAAGGTCTTTAAAGTTGGTGAACAGCCAAACTGAAACCGCAAAACTAAACAAGGTCTATTGTGTGTTTTTTGCCTAAAGAGAGCTCTGAGTGAGATGAAGGCTCTGAAGATGTACCGGATGATTTATGTTATCAGAAATTTGCCCAAGGCTGTGTGAGTGTGTGTGTGTGTGTGTGTATTTTTGAGCGAGTGCATGAAGGGGAATGAGAGTGCATTTGTATTTATTGCATGTTAGACCCAAAACTCCCCGTATGTGTGTGTGTATGTGTATGTGTGGAGGGTGTGCTATGGCATTCTTTTAAGCTCTGTGGAAACTCACTAAAATAAATCCTGTGTGTACGTCAGTGAGGCCCCTCTTAACCCTGCAATTATAGAGTGGAAGGAGGGAGCAATACAAGAACATTGCTGCTGCAATGCTCTCAAAAGCACTTCACGCTTTCTGCGCATGCATTTCACCTCTTGGAGGAAGCTCTTCAAGGTCAGTTTGATCTGCAACCGAGCTGATATTGTCATATTGCCCAATAAACTTCTAAACAACACTTGTTGCCCAACCTTTTTTTCTGGAAAGTCAGAGAACATAGATTAGCCAGCCTCAGAGAGAACAACATAACAGGAAGATGGCATTTTTAACATGCTCCATTATCTGGGGTGTGAATGATGCACCTCAGCCACACCAAGGCATGTTAATCCAATCTTACGTTTCAGAAAGGGAGGGAACATCTCTGGCATTGTCTTCTCTAATACCCTGAGTGTGGTCTCATCTCCTGCTCTGTACATCCCCGAACCATCAAGCTTGTGAGCGTGTGCGTGCATGTCCGTCTAACTGCTGTCAGGTGAAGTTCTGTAATTAGAGCGCCCTGAGCCAAGGTGAGAAGACTTCCGCAGGTCTTGCTCATGAGAGAGAGAGAGCAGGAAGTCTTCCAGGCGCTCCATGTAATCTTCCTCTCTCGCCTTCAAATGTGCTATTACTCCAGTGTGTTTGTGCCAGCACCAGATGTGCCGGGCTGGATCAGGTCATCAACTGCAGCAGCAGCTACTGTGCAGTACGGTAATCAGGCAGCTGCTGCTAACTGCTCCTCCGCTCTCCGTCTGTCAGAGCTAAACATGGAGTTAGAGCAGGAACACAATTCGGTTGCTAGTTTGTGCAGTGCAGTTCTGTTGAACAGTTGTCATGGAAGTAAAGGCGGGAGAGGTAAATAGCCTACATGAGGCTGTTCTGTTAAGTTTATGTTTTAATGTGGCTGTGTAAAGAGTGAGTGATTCACAGGATGTGACAGCATGCAATAAAACAGCATCTGAACACATTCCAGTGCTGTTATCATCAAACACTGATAACAGCCTAGGGAATTACCTGGGAGTGGTGTAATGGCAATTTTTACAAGAATAAACCTGACGTCTTGATATCATTTCTCATCTGGAATTCTCTCAGCACATGTATTACGATGCAGTTAAAATCAAGGGAAAAGTGACGTTCTGTCATCATTTATTCGCTCAAGCGTTTTTGCTTTCGCTGAACATAAAATATTTTTTATTCTTTCATAAATTAGTCATTGTTCACCAAGAATGTTTGAAATTAAGTCATACAGGTTTCGAGTTTTTTATTTATTTTCGTTTTTGATTGAACTATTCCTTTAACTGCCAGTTTTTTTCCGCAAAGACCTACCGTTTTAAAGTTTAGATTTCATCAGTATCTCACAATGTGGTCACGTTTGCCAAGATAAAAGAGTCTGCAATCAAAAATTAGTTATGTATGAAACCAAATTAACTAAGCAATGCTATCTACATCCCGTGTTTTTACTGTATATAAAAAATGCACCAGTTGATCTAAAAATTATCTTAAAAATAGTTTGACATCAAAAAGTTAAAAGACCTTAATGAGCTCATTTAAGACATAAAAAATGAAAAGCAACTTATAATAAATGTTTTTACTGGTTTACGTAGATGTAAAGCTTCTGTATAAGATGGCATAGGACAAGATGAGTCACAAAGTGAGTCTTAGCCTTTGTTTAGTTTATAGAAAGACAAACGTGGGTGGGTACTGTGGGAACCTTTTAAATATCACTTTAAAAGTATAAAATTATAAGTTATCATCAGTGCAACTGACTAATGCATCTGGAAGATTAAAGGAAACAGCCTGCACCTGGGGAAGAGATGCTAAAATTCAGGATCATGAGAAAAACACGTACAAAAGGGTTCCAGAAATATTGGATTCCAGATTGCACACATTATAACAACAAAACAAAATTGTGCTTGGTTTGTTTAGATGGTCTTTCCGTTGGGCTGATTTTGGAGTAAGCCAGACATTGTGCTGCAAGTATGCAAGACTTCTCTTGTCATCGTTTCAGTTCACTTTCTGAATGATTTGTGACAAAAACAAGTCCATTTTTAGTGTTTAGCAGTAATTACTCTGTGTGCAACAGGGGAGCAGCAGACTCAAGGAGGGAGAGCATCTTGAACTCTGTGGCCTATGGAATTCATTGAGGGTTTGGCAAGAAGCACGACCTAATCACAAAGCCTCCTAACTATGCTTAAAAAAAGTAGTCAGATGCAAACTTCGGGACACTCAAGAGCAAACGCAAACACTCAAAGACAATGACTTTTTAAAAATTGCTTAAAAATAAAATGATGCGGGACTGTTAAAAACTCAATGGCATCAAAATCAGAGTCCATGTTCTGCTTTCAGATAAATATTTCATTGCTAAGATGTTGCTCATTCAAAGTTCTGTTTTTTAAATCAGTTTATCATTGAAACATTGTTAGCGTCTTTTCTCAACTGCTAAAAGGAACTGTGTGAAATTCTCAGGGTCTTTTTTTCAGTAGAAAGCAGAAACATTAAACATCGAAGCGAAAAGGACATTGAACTGTACATTAACAGGGCCAAACAAAATGGCGTGATTGGCCCTCACCAGCTCACAGCAGCTTAAGACATCTTTGGCAGCGAGACCGCTCTGAAACTCTGTTAATCAATACCATCCCTGAGGTAGCGGCACACTCGCAAAGCTGCTTACATGGCTTTTCCATTTCTCCTCCTCCTTTTTCTTTCTCCCCCCTATCCATCCCTCTCTTATACTCACATCAAGCTGGAGCTGCTGCTGAGGAGCAGGATGCATTCCCAGGCCTGGTAGCTCTCATTCTCCCTATTTCTCTGGACCTCACCCAGCCCTGGTCTAATTAGGCCCCCTTTTGTGCCCGCTGAGGTGCCTTGTGTAATCTGTGTACTATGTGTCTCAAGCTCTAGCCCTGCCCAGTATAATAGTCTGCCAGTTCCTCCCCGAGTGGTGATCCGGGCCCTCTTCCCATAAAGCAGACACAAAGGAGCAGGATAATGGCCCCCAGTTGCAGTTAGAGGAGCCACTCCTCTGGGCCGTTTGAACTCGGCACGGGGCTGGCGGCAGACGCCGTGTCGGGAGAAAGAGCTTTGCTCTCTGTGTGAGATGGTAAAGCCGTTTCTGCAACACCTCCAGTGCTGCGCATCTCTTCGCTTAAATTTACAGTCCACAATCTCATTGCATTGTTCGCCTGCATGGACCAGATTGTCATTTTTTTTTTTTTTCAAACTGGATTTTGGCAGGTTAGTCCACAGCCCCCTCCTCCTCTCCCCCAGCGACTCTGACAACCAACACCCACAATTAGAAAGGAAGCCAGCCCTACCACATCCACCTTGGAAGTAATTTACTGGCCTGAGCATAGTTTCTAAGGTCTTGGTTTTGCCATGTGCATTCATGGAGATATATCAATGCACTGGGACCGGAGCCACCGCCTCCTCTCCTCGTAGAAGAAAGAAGCGCAGCTGGTCCCATAAACCACTGACCACGGCCGCTGTGGAGGCTATTCGGTGAGGAGCTGCAGGGACGAAGCAGAGAGGAAGCCATGCTTGAGGATACATCATCTTCTCTTCAGAGAAACTCCTCCTCTCTCTTCAACACCGGCCAGCAAGGCTCTCAAGGACCTCAAGGAACTCTGGCTGTAACCTCCTCTCAACCAACGTGTAGATGTGAGTTTGGCTCCTGAGCGAAATGGGAGATTGATGCCTGAAATAACTTTGCGCCAACGAAAGGACCTCCCTCAGTTTCAAAATGTTAATTCCAGAGGTTTGAACAATTTTAAGAATGACAGCCAATGCCCAAAGCCCCGGTTTGAAAACTCAATAGCTTGGATTTCTTTTCACTTCACAGTGACGATTTGTTTCAACAGCAGGTTGTGCGAAACACCGCGTCCTAACCAGGCACAACATTTCCAGCAAAAAGCAATATTACAGGAAAGGCTTTTAGTGTTTATTGTACTGATATGCAGAATAGGATTTTTGACCAATCGGATTTCAAGGATGACAGGACTTCGCAGAATGATGCTGGGAAAAAAGTTGAATCTGGTTATGACCAAAAGGTAAAATACAATTAAGTATGCGACGAATCAGATGAAGTTGAAAGTTTACACTTAATAATGAAGGGTATTTATTGGCATCTATGGTTCCACCAAGAACCTTTAATATCCATTGAACTCTTTCATTGCACAAAAAGGTTCTTTATAGTAAAAATGGTTCTTTAGATGTTCTCACACCAATAAAAAAGGTTAAAGTTTCTTTGAAGAAACCAAAATGGAATCACAGCGAAACCCTTTTTATTCCACTTTCATGTAAAAATAAGCATTTAAAATCAAATATTTTTATGGGTGAAAAAAGGATGAGAGAGAGACAAAGCACAGCAATATTATGCGAATACTTTATTATCAATGTGTGAATGGTGTTAGCTTTTCATCTGGATATTAATAGTATATGAAAACTATACACCAAAACCAGGCTCTTCCTATTTTTGCTGTATAATTTTTCAAATTGGTATTGAAAGATTCTTTATCTTTATAGATATTTATATATATAATATATAAGCCAAAGTGCATTTCCCGTTTTTTTCCTCTTGTCCATGTACACATTGCACCATACATAAATAATTACATCGTAAAAATGACTCCAGTATTTACAAGTATAATATATATTTCTTATAATATATAAAACTTTATATTAAATCTAAGTAGATGATATTTGGGATAGTCTGTGGAGGCCAAAAGTCTCTCAACACAATTGAGTCCATCGTGTTTATGTGTTATCTGTGGTTGTTGAGGAGGATCTCGAGCCAGCATGGGCAGGAAGTGATGAACTGGCGGGAGTAGCAAGGGCCCCAGCCTTTCGCGAAGCTAATACGCACACTGTTTGGGTCATACGGTCCGTCTAGCAGCTCGGACTCGGCCCCCTGCCTGAGCATGGACGAGCGCTCGTAGTCGAACACCTTGATGGAGTAGCCGGGCATCACCTTGCGCACCACCAAACTACGGCTCCCTGGTACGTCCAGGGTAGGTGAGTTGACGAAGATGGGGTGCTGGCTGCGGTTGTAGGCCCAGACTCCATCTGGCTCTTTGCTGAGAAGCAAGCCGTAGCCGATCTTGCTGCGCGTTCGCTGCACAGTGCTGCTGCGCTGGTCCAGGCTCAGCTGGCCGAGACAGAAGCCCGTGCCTTGAGGTAGGTCATAGAAAATGCTGACGGCGGGCTGGTACACCATGTAGAGGCGGCCCACCCGTGTCCGATGCTCCCAGTACGCCACGTTACACCAATGACTCTGCTTGGGGGCGTCAGGTAACAGACTGGCATCTGAAACAAGAAACGAGAACAGGTCTGTTAGTAAGTTTGCAAATAAAATACAATGCAAAAACAATGAAAACATTTGCTGTTTATTATGTGGAGTTGAATGCTGCACTGTCATGTGCCGCCTCAAGAGGGCGCTACTTCAAAACTTAATTCATTAGTTATACTTGTATACTAAATGAAAAAGCACAGCTGAAAGTGGGAAATTGTTAAAAATGACCCCAAAACTGAAAAATATGATACAACTTTAAAACATACTTCAGTTGGAGCTTATATGCCGCAAAAAACTTGCATGCCTGCAAAGCACACATTATACAGAGCAACCAAACACCCTTTAAATCAGCTCATTTAATTCACTTTCAAGGCTTGGGAGTCTGTCTGCAGACTTCCATTTGGTGCCAAACCCTGAGTGAGTTACAGCTCCCTCAATACGGGTCTATCTCAGCCACACACACACTCCTAAAGGTTTCCAAGCACAATGCACCGCGCATTGTGTGCATTTCTGCCCGCTCTTTCTTGATCCGGGGAGAAAGTATTTGTGGAAAGGGGGATATGGAAAAGCTATGAGCTCATATCCGGCGACAGCTCCCTCCCCTGTCTCTATTCTCCTCCACATTCCTGTGAGTGGGTGATGGTGGTGATGGCTTGGGTGGAGAGGGAGCGTCCCCTCCCTGCCAGCTCCCGCTGTGGGCCTGGGGACAGCTTTCAGCTCCCTGACAACTTAGCGCAAGCTTGTGACCCCCTGACCCCTCAGGCTTCACGCTATCAGCTCAGATTAACTTGCACATTGAGTGATGTCGTTTTTTTTTCTGCTATTGGCAGGCAGATTTTAAGGACTAGGTCTATAGTCGCTGTAATTCAGTCAAACAAAATTCAACTTTTCACATCACTTACTTTCCCTCATGATATTATAAACCGGTAGATTTTTTGGCCGAAACACAAGCACCGGATATTTAAGAATCTTTATTAATTTTTTAAAAGTCCTGTATAGGGTCAATGCGAACCTATTTGGTTTACTGTATAAAATATTAGCACAACATGATTCTTCAAAAGTTCGTATTCTGTGTTTATCGGGTTGAAGGAGAATGAATATTTGGATTGTTGGATGAACTAACCTTTAGTCAGACCATCAACATAAACACAAGCTCATGAATATAAAATACACTGGAAAATAAACACCTGAAACAAATTTGAAAGAAAATCATTATAGGACAACTACTGCCCATTCAAGCTCAACTGGTTGGATGTGTGGAATCAGGACCAATTTTATACACATTTCTCTTTACTGAAATGGCCCCTTGAGCAGGGCCCCTGCATGTTAGCATTACAGAATTCTGTCTAATGAATTCATTGCGCTGGCTGCTTTCATCAAAAAAACACTTCAAGGATATCGGTGTGAGTAAATCATAATAAAATAATCATGCAGATCTGGATTTTTCTCTACGTTTAGCCAGTGGCTCTATGTTAGGTCAATGGAAAGGATACAGGAAGACACGCTTCCAGCTACACTGCCTAATGAGTGCTGAATTTGAACTTATACCTAAATCAATGAGATGCAAAAAATTGAAACAATGCAACAGGAAGTTTCACATGGCCGTCTAACATAGAAGTGCTGTGATATGATTAATGCCCCCCATTTTAACGTGAGCCAGAGAGAGAGAGACACAGAAAGGGGGTGGTTGTAGTCTGCGCTGCCTGTTCTGTGGGTTTAAACAGAGGTGCAAAGATTAAAGGTTAATAATCTATTTAATGTTTAGCTTGGGAGCCAACAATGCTCAGCCCAGAGACCGGCCCTTTTCCTGAGGGTGTTGTGCATGTGTGTTCATGTGTTTTAAGTATATAAGAGCTGAAGAGAATATCAGCCAATGTTTGTGTTTGAGAGAGGAGTGTGTGTTTTGGCTGTTCTCGCCTGAGCGGTGCCGTGTGAGTGTGTGTCAGTGGGAAAGGAGACAGGGAAGGAAGAGAACTAATCGGGCAAACTCATTAGAATCTTAAAACTCCAATCCAGCCAGTGCCATCTCTTTGTTTTGCAGATTTTCTCTTCCTTTACACTCCCTGCTGAAACATCCAGTCTAAGGTTGGTAGATGCTTTCTAGTTGATGAAAGCTGATACACCATCCTGGACCAGCAACAAATCACCTACCAGTTTTAGAATATGGTAACTTGTCCACCAGTTAGCGACTACATTGCAAAACAACAATACATTTATCAGTAATTTTTCTTTATTAGGTAAAATTTACAGAAGAAAATTCTAAAAATTGTGAAAATGCATTTATCTTAATATTAACAACATAAAAATTAATGCACAACTTTTGCATGCAATGCATTAATATATATATATATATATATATATATATATATAAATGTATGCATAAAAAGTAGGTAATTAAGTAGGATTATATATTTTCTTATTCATTTTTCTTTAATAAAAAATATAGTCTGCGGCTATTTGCACTAAGTTTAAATAGCGATAGATGCTATTTACACTAAGAGTAAATAGCAATTAGATATTATTTACACTTACAAAAAATAGCATATTTTTTTGCAATATGCTATTTACACAAAGTGCAAATAGCCATAGCTTACATTTACACTTTGTAAAAATAGCAGTATTTTCAGCTATTTATACTACTTGCTGCAAATATTGGCAAATGCCTGCACTCCAGTTTTGTGGAACATTAAAAAAAAAGAGTATACAATAATTATGTATTGAGTGTGAATTATAAGTGTTATTAAAACATTTAAATGGATGCTGACTAGTTGTGATAATCAAGCACTACCTACACTTAGCCCTAACCCGCCCCGATACTTCATTTTCAACTTTTCAATTATTTTCCTTTATTTTTATCGAAAATGAATGCCTTTCTGATGTGATATTAGATGTGCAAAGGGAAAAGAACGAGTTCGGCAGAAGGCGAAGAACTTGGGTCTACACGTTTTACCACTGGAGCTATTCTTTGATAGCCGTCTTCTGTAAAATTGCCTACCCAATCACACATTGGTGGGCAGAGTTCGTGTAAATAGCCTCTGCCAACAAGGCAGGCTATTTGCGCTTAGTGTAAATAGACGCTCCGAAAAAGCAACCATTATAGAGTTTTTACTGCTAAATATTCCTACTGCACAATGTCTGCATCATCCTGCCATTCAATTGCCAATTTATCTGCGTGCTTCAACAAAGTAACAAATTCGGCTCTTGACAGAATGTTTAAGGAGGCAATGTGTTAGTGTGTGCGTGCATGTGTTCAGGTAGGGGCTGGAAAATGCACATCAGCAAGCGCACAACAAGCAGGATACAGAGTTCCTGTCTCCCCCTTCCCTGGAGGCCTCGCTCATGAGTCAGTGAAGAGCCTCTGACAAGCCGCCAGAGCTGGAAACAGTCTTACTCAGACCAGCGAAGACAGACAGACGGACGGCACCGCGGCTCTAATCGCAGCCAATGATGGTACTTTAGTATAATAAACCTCATTTAGGCTATCATCTGCACAGAGTAGGTGTAAGTTCAAAGGCGGTGGACATCTAAACTCATGTACCTTAATGACTCAGCAACAGTTTAGTTAACAACACTTAAGCGCTCTGGGCCCATCACTTTGAGTACAGATAATAACGGCAGACTAAGTGCTAACTAAAGTGAGAACGCCTCAGAATTCTTCAGGTTTTCGACGCACTTCGCGAAGGATGGAAGACAAAAGCTGGGAGCAATTAAGCTTCTCTGCGTTCATTTAACCCCAGCACCTTTTAACAGCTCGGTTTACCCATTAGAAAGGTAGAGTATGTTATTATTGTTATTATATTCTCAAAGCTGTCTCCGCCGGTGTCAATCTCCTCGGAGACACACGCTGTCAGCGGCTCCGAGGGGACGGCGGCGTCTGACCCCTTCCAGAGCTCAGTCGAATTGACGGAAAAACACAAAGATTCACTAGCATTCTGTATAGGAACGGTAAAAACTATTTCTTTTAAATGATCATTCTGTACCCAGCCCGCAGGTGCAAAACTGGTCAAAAACGCACCAGTTGCTTGAGGAAAGGATTATATTAGAGCAGTAAATCGCTCAAAGCAGAGCAAACATGGCCAGCTGAGATCAAACAACGGCGAGGACCTTGTTGACTTACAAAGTAAGAGCTTAAGGAGGCTGTGAGACTAAAGGTTACTTTGTCAGAAGGCTGAAGTCTTTTATTTAGTCCCTATTTTGTTTTCAGACAAATACCAGCCCTTTTCACAAAAGCCTGAAATGAACAAAACGTGCGCACACACACTCACACGAGGTATTTCCTTTGAAATTCAGAGCTTGGACATAATGCTCTGGTGGACGTGCTACTCGATCAGTAAGGTAAACACGCAATTCGCAGTCCGTTCCCAGGCCAGACGGTCACATTCACATCAAAGGAAAAAACAGTCTAAGTTGGACTGGGCGGAATTGTGATATATACAGTGTGTGGCCATCAGTGGGCAGGACCAGTTTACGTTATTTACATGTGCAATGAAGAAACGTGGAGTAATGAGAAAAATACAGAGTGGGATGTGCCCCAGACAAGTCAAGACGAGGAATAACGTGTTATTAAGGGGTGTTGTTAAGCACAATTGTGTAGTGGTTGCTTACTGCTGTCATGCAACAGTGCAAAGATTCAAGTGATGTGCAGTCACAGTCGTGTGTATATTAACTATTTTACAATGTATTGAATGTGGCAAAATATAGTTTTTATCATTTGATTTGACTGTTTTAAGTCCCATTTTAAAGTCCTGTACCTCTAGTGTTCAACGCTGGTTTTGCACTGATGTCAGAAAATTAGATGAATCTACATTAAAGGAGAAGTTCACTTTCAAAAAAACTTTTGAGGATAGTTTACTCACCACCATGTCATCCAAGATGTCCATG